>JAPYZM010000818.1:0-24631 GCA_030522845.1 Psyttalia concolor
GAGTGGATATGGTACAAGACTCTAGACCGAGAGATTCTAGGTTCAAATACTGGTTTGGGTATATTTTTTGTTTTCGTATTGCCGAACTTTTGGATCAGTGACCACAATTTATTTATTTACTACTAATTTCAATATTGTTTGTGAATTGCCCATTAACAATTGAATAATTAATAAAATATCATCCGGCAAACGTTCGGTCAGTACTATTCGGCCCAAACGTCAAAAACGCGTAATGCACCGAATTAGGCCCGAATTTTGCCCCTGCAAACTTGCACCGAACATAACGTTCGGCATGCCGAATTCGGGCCGAAGCTTTGCCGAATGAAATTTCTACTCGGGAAGGAGATATAAGCGCGGTGTTCGATTGGCATATTCCAAAAAAATATTCAAGTACGTTATTATTGCAGACATGAACGGCTCAAGGCTATGTCAATATCAAACAATATCCAAAGACTATTTCATCTCCATTTGTCGATGATCAGGATACGTTGACAATTGACCAAATAATTCTGATCGAAACAAAAAAAATACATCTAGCATTGGCCATTGTTTCATCAGATATACTCGCGATAGTTTGTAATCATTCATTAATATTTTGTGAAAATACAATCTATTGGTAAAGGAATTAAATAATTATTTGGTTTCAATAATAATTTTGATTCGGGGACATTTTAATTATTTCAATAATACACAAGATATTCCTTTTAGTCTGATGAACTTGATGAAATTATGGCGAGTCATGAAATCATTGACACACTTACAATCACTGAAATCATAAGTTCAAGGATAATATTAAAATCATTAATGTAATCAGACGAAATCATGTATCCATGAGTGCCCAGCCCCTCGTCGTGAATTACTTTCAAAACTGCTGTACATAACGCCAACACAGAAACGTCTTTTGTGTTTCATTAATTGTATTTTACACTTAAGACACGGTAATTTATCCGTTAAATGGAAACGTATTTTACGGTTTATTTATCGATAGTTCAAGACAAAAAACATCGTTTAAAAACTTTCAATTAAGTTTTTTTATTTTATATATTCTGTGCTATTTACACCTAGGTAAACATAAAATACGATAAAAATCAGTGTAATTTATGAATGCGAAGCCATAAATTACGTTTATGTAATCGTGATTGACGACGACTTTATCTTCAAACGGAAAATGTGTTTCAGAAAGCGTAAAAGACTACTTTTCAAATATCATTTTCATTCTGATTTTTCTGTGTAAATAAACTAAAAATATGAATTACCAGAAAATTTGAAACCAGTTTTGCGTTTTTTCAAGAAAAAATTTCAATATTTAATAACTGATCTTTAATTTTTAGGGCGATATAAGGTATATAAAATAATAATAATAATAATAAATAAACTAGAGAATCTCTCACTTCCAACGTTTATCGACTAAATAGAATTATATGCATTGAAAAATTTGTTTTGATACTCCTTTTTAACGTGCGTTGATATCCTAAATTTTGAATATTTTTTAAGAAAAAATTTCTTGAAAAAAGTGGATGAAGTGTTGTCCCGGCAGACATGGAAGCGACGCAAGAGTCAAGCGTGATTAGTAATGTGACCGCTTAGGAATCGCTCGCTCGCTCAAAAATTATGAGCGGTGGTCACGGTGGGGTGACCTACCCTCACAGAAAAAAATATATGTACTGATAATTATATGTGACATACTCTATTCTTGGCCGAAATTATATACCACATATATGTTAGATACACACCCAATATGTGTGGGTAATATGTATTTGCATGTGTCTGATGTACTACATTTTTGGGTAGGGATAGTATTTGCGTCTAGCCAGTGTGACAGATGAGTCCATTAGGAGATTGCATAATCGGTCGCTTGCACGACAGGGTTTTCCATAGTTTGGCGTGGAGTACTAGCCCAGTCAAAAGTAAGACAGCCCTGGTACTGCAGAAACAAGAAGAGGAAAATGGGAAAGGTTGGCTAGCAAATGGGTCGTCTATAAAAGCGTAATAGTAGTAAAACAACTAGAGGCCTTACTAGAAACTTATAATTTTTTAGCGTTATATCATCTTCGTTTAGTATAATTTGGTAAAATTGGTTTAGAAATTTGGTAAAAAAAAATGAATCAAAATAAATTAATAGCTGAATATGATATACAGTTATGACCAAATGCGAGACCATTTTTTAGTTTCTCTACGTATAACCATTGATACAACGTGTAGTCATTTTTACAATAGTTGGGAATTACGTAGGAGGAATGCGTTCCACATTTTTAAGGTAGGACGATGGGATTAATGGGTGGAAAGGATTTTTGGATAGGCGGGAATTGCTTCTCAATAGATTTAGTCCACAAATAAATGAAGAGAAAATTCAGATATTTTCAGACCGGGAATCGAACCCGGAGCTTTCTGATTACCAGTCGAGTGCTCTTTCCATTTCCATTATCTGTCAATATTGGGCGCCGTCCTTCTAACGGCAACTCTTTGACAACAGTTGGGAATCAGGTAGGAAAAGTACGTATAAGTGTTTTTTCACAATTTGCTAATGGATGAGGCTGAGATAAATTTCCAAAGTCTTCATGGTATGATTCAGTCAGATTATTCAATTTAATTGATTGGACTAGGAAATTTTCTATTTTTTACCTACATATTTCTAATTATAATTCCAAAGTTCTCAGTAACCAACAGTCACTCATGCTCAATCACTTTTCTATCAACTTCCTCGTCCCAGTCTGTTTTATTCTCCCATTTGAGTTTTTCATGATGAATAACCAGCGATGAAGAATTTATTCTCATGTCGCAATACTTTTATCTTTCCTATATACGTTTGCTGTTTCGCAAACGTCAATACGCATTCAGATTGATTACAGCGGCTGCATTATGTTAATTCATCCCTCGCACGTTTTGAATCGACTATTTCATTCCATTTTCAATCATGTTCTTAATAAATATTACCGAGAAATGTCAAAAAAATTCACCACCACATTTCAATCTAGTCCCGTCATTCATATTTCTACGCGCCCCCCTCCGTATTTCATAAATCAGAGAATAAACATCTAACCAAAAGAATAAATTGACACGCTTGTTATGAAATACACCATAAAACCACTTCCATTAAATCTGTTTATTCCTTTAAAATATTTTTTTCATCTGCATTTAGAAGAAGTGCCAATAACTTGAGAAACATTTATGTCGACAGGTGGTGGACAGAATTGACAGTTGAAAAGATGAACTCAGCGGATTAGCGGGAGGATATCGCAATAAAATTAAAGCATTGGGGGAAAAAATGATCCAGACGATATGACGCTCATCCGACAGTGATTTATTCTCTAAATTTTTTACCAAGTGCATTGAACTCAATCGTACAGTTCTCCAGAAGGTTAATGTATCAATATACATGAAAAACTTTGACATAGTTTTACTGAGAAAAAGAAAATTATGCTTATTGTCAAATTCTTCAGTTTAATGATCTTCAAAGGATTCTAGTAGAGGTCTAACAATTGGAGGTGTCGTCTAGTGTAGAATGATCATGTTGCCTTTTCCTGCGATAACAGTCTTCCGAGATGTCTTCAGTTAATGGTTTTCTTATGCAAAATAATTCGTAATAATTTTCAATGTTGATTATCATTGACAGAATTCATCTAAAAATCAGATGTGGCACGATTATCCTGTCGCCAATCTTAGTATTTTTGGCACGAGAATTCATGATTTTCCGTTTAATAATTCAAATTTTTTACTCATAAGAAAATTATTACTGGACAGAAATACGGGTTTTTGAAATTTTGCAAATCTATCGTGTTATTTTTTGAACAGATATTTAATAAAAAAAAGTCTACAGATTTTTTTCTACAATAAATAACCATCAGTCATTTTTCTCCAAACAATATTTATAATATTTATAATTTATAATAGAATTAATACAACCAATGAATTAAATTTTTTAAGAATTTTAATCTTTGTTTATGTAAAGCCCTTCGTCTTTCTGTTAAATTTTTCCATCCCTGTCTAACTCGTTCATTCAATCTCTTATTCAAGCTCTCCCCACTGTATTATCACGTGTTAGAATGACCACCACGTGCGACCACTATTGATGAACGATACGATTTTCAAACAACGGTAATAATTATAACATCGAACTTGGCAGGATCCAATTTGCCGTACGGAACGTTCGCATACGTCCTCGTTTACGCGATTCTCCACCAGATAACCGTACAAAGAGGGCATATTTATTATCAGCCCCGTATTCCTGCTCCCCAACAGCATCCACATCCTATTCCTAACTCTTCTCCTACAATATTGCCCAACAAAATCCCCTTATAGAATCTCAAATGAGCTCTCGGCAGTCCTCTTATCGCATTCTTCCTCAGTTCCTATTATTCTACCATCATTTCTCTCTTTCTCTCTTTTTCTCTCCCTCAATTTTTTGCCCGCCAGATCCAACAAACCACAAGCACAGAAAGTAGGAAGTGACCACAGGGTGTCCAAGGACCCTGGGAGATCCGTGTTGGGGCAAATGGTCTTTCTGTGGTGTTCTCTCGCACCGTTGCTTGCTCTCGCAATTAAATGCCGCCAATAAAGTGCCAAGGCAAATCGCCCCAGTCTGTACGATGGAATGTGAAAGTGCGCCGATAAATTTGCCACTGGTCGATTTAAAAATTTCCAAGTTGATATCGCTAAAGCCATAGCACACGATACACATTCAAAGTACCAATACAGCAATTGTACAATACACACAGCTGAGTGGGGTTTCTGCACTGCTGTTTCTTTTGGTTTTACAGGCCGGTGTCAAAGAAAATATCTCACAATTTATATCGAAATAGTTATTCAATTATACTGTACAAACACACGGGACAGTGGATTGACTGTTTTAACTGGTTTTCCAACATTTCCTTGACACCTAGATATTAAACGAAGGTGAAAGATTAAGTTTTCTTGATGTTACGTGTGGCGTGACTCGTGTAATCAAATTACGGAACACTTATTGAGACCTAGGATATTGTGAGAGTCCTGCAGAGGATTTCTTTAAGGAATGATGAAAAACTCTGTAAAGGAATCGTGGAAGGCTAAAAAAAGTTATATCAAATATTCTGCATCACTGGTATTATTGGAAAATGGAATCAATTTACTTTTTCAAAATCTCATTGTTCAATAGATTAAGTTGTATGGAAAATATATAATTCCATTGTATGTTTCTACACAATACTTTTTACGAAATATGTCAATTGAGAAAACTGGAAACTGGAATAGGAATCTCAATAGAAATCTAATATAATTATGTAAAAGTGGAAGATGTCATAAGATATTTTACTGAAAAGAATTATTATTATTTCGAACAATTAATTTTTTAGTAGTATCAATCAATTCAATTTTCATTGTTTGAGTGTTTTCTACAATATATATTAATGTATATTGCCAGCGTCTAATTGTTTTCACAAGTGATGTACAGTTTGGATTACACGTTTTAGAGAATATTCGATCAAAGTTAAATCGATCAGTAACTGGCACTGATAAATAATTTACTTATATTATATTTAATTGTCTGTTCAACATAACTGAGAGATGTGCATGCCGAAAAATCTGCAGGTGAAATATGGATATTTTTTATTATCATAAAACGATGATGTTCCTTTGAAAAGAGATCAATGGTAAACGTATCATTTTTTTGCCATTTCTGACTGCCTCAAGAGGATTGAAGTGTAAAATCTTTAATAACATTTTATCGTAGTTTTGAGCTGAATATTTTATCGTCGTTTCCAGTCAAAAGTCGTCCATTGAAATAATTTTTTGTGGTTCTCAACTGGTCTGCTGTTTATTCCCTTAACACTCGGACATTAAGCGGAGGTGAAAGATAAAGTTTGTTTGACATTAATTGCGGCATGACTCGTATACACACATTACAAAGCACTTTTATTAAGACTTAAAACGTGTGAGGATCCTCCAGTGGATTCCATGAACGACTAAATGACTAACTGTCTGAATAATTAATTTCCATAATTTCTCTATACAAAAAAATCTTAGAGGCGAGAGTAATCAGATCGATCATTGAATTGGAATTGGAATCGATATTCCTCAAGCAAAATTTGATTTCAGAATTATAGATGAGTCTTATCACTGAAGATTGGAATAATCCTCGAAGTTTTACGTATTCACTGCAAGCAAGATCGATGAAGAGTTCATTTGGAGCGATGATACTGACAAAAATGAATAAGTGACAACGCCATAATTCTCTCATTATTTTCAACTTTCTCGAAAGGACGGAAACGTAAAATTAACATCAATAAAGCTTCATCTTTTCTAGGGAAAAGTCGTCGATTCAGATGATTTTTTCTCGAATATCCAACTGGTTTTCCAACATTTCCTTGACACTCAGATATTAAACGAAGGTGAAAGATGAAGTTTGCCTGACGTTACTTGTAGCGTGACTCGTGTACTCAAATTACAGAGCACTTATTAAGACCTCGGATATTGTGAGGATCCTCTAGTGGATCATCGTGAGACACGAAGAAGTGGTACCCCAAGCCAAGTTCGATGCCTCCTTGCACCTCGCCCCCCCCCTGGTTTATATATACACTATAATGCTGTATCTGTGACTGCCAGAGGTGTGCAGATATCCCCGAGTATCCGAGACCTCCTGGCGTTGACCAATGGGCATTGACTATAGACGCAACTTGAAATAACTGACCAGGCGTCCTGATCTCGTATGTAAGTACGTTATATACATCGTCGTGCAACGCCATAGAGAGCCCCTTGGGCGGGGTGAGTGCACTGTACAGTTAGGATTTCGAAGAGCCAAGAGCATAATGAGAGGAACGTGCTGGCCTCTGGCCTTCGATCTACATTGTGCCTGGATCTCTCTCTCGAGAGTCCTTCCATTGGTCTTTCGCCTCCTCCTGATACTCTTTTTGCACTTGACACGGACCTCCTGACACTCCATTCAAAATGCAAGAATTTTCGTTATTCTTATTGCTTTTATTTGGTGGTAGTTGAAGGACGATGCGGGTGTTGGCGCGCGACTGCTGAATTCAACCGTTATTCTTTCATAAAAACGTGGCATTTTTCCAGCGTAACATTTTTTGAGACAATCTGGACAGCGTATTGTGTTGGTGGATCTTTCACAATAAATGTTAATTATAATACCATCGGGGATAGCGATAGTTCTATATATACTGCAATATATTCTATGTGTTACTTTCGTAATTTCACATTTTTCTGTATTAAATAACAAAATATGATATTTTTGACAATCATATTAAGCTTTTATGACAATTCAATGTTTTAAGAGTTTTCCTTAATTTTCACTATGCCCGGAAAGTGCCAAATTATTGACTATTGGCAAATTTCCACATTAACTTTCATCGTAAAGTCTTATAACAATTTATTTTTTTGGAATTTCTCAAAGTATCGTTTCCACGTATCGACCACTTTATTTATTTGGTTAAACAAAATTTCTATAATTTCCGACGCAATTGCCCACTTTTTAGTGATAAATGGTTGTTAAATAGTATATTGTGCAACTAGTGCGTAAAGTACCACTTTTTCGCAGGAGTGCTGGGCGATCACACGAGGCGAAAAAGGCGATGCGCACGTGTTGCACACCTAATTTTTTGCAATACCTGCCAAAATTAGCTTTGAGGGGAGGTTTGAGGGCAAAGTGGTTCTTTTGTGTGCGAAGCTTTACGCACGAGTTTCATTTTACGCACGATTTCTGACTTTTACGCACACTGTGCGGAAAGGTACCACTTTACGCACGGAAACCGGTACCAAAAAGTGAACTTTTTGGGCAGGTATTGCAAAATAATACTATTCATCATTATCAACTCATAAGCACCACCAAGTTGAACACAGGCGCGCATTTCATTTTTAAAAATAAATAACTCATCACATTTTTTATAAATCTTAATAAAAAGTGGAGAAAATTTGCAGCTAAAATCTGAATCTTGAAATTTTTAAGTTTTGTTCGTTTCTTAGCAGTTTAAATCGTTAGAAAGAAATAGAAATATCATGCACAGCTGGCTACTATAATTTCCAGGATAGTAATACTGAATGGGCTTTAAAGGGTCAAAAATCGAAAAATTTCAAATTGAATATTCAGTGTCGAATAGAAATTGCGCTAGTCTTTTGTCCCTTAATGGTTTTTATATTACACACCCGAAAATTCAAGTTTAACTTTACGGCCATTTTCTGTTTTGCTAATAATGTTTGGGGAAAACGAAACTAAAACTAAAAGTTACGGCTCCCATTAATTTTTCTACAAAATCATGAATATTCCAAGCGGAAAATATTTGAAATTTTCGTAGGCCTTAAATGCAATGCAATTTTCCGAATTGTGTACCGGTAACTACAGTTCATAATTTTTGACGGTCGGATTTATTTATTAATGTTGTGATGAAACTCATTGGTTAAAGAATATATATTCACAATTTTAGTAGTGCAAGGTAATTATGGTGAATTAGAAATTAGGTTTTCGGATTTGATGGTTGGAATATCCCGTTGCAACTACGAAAATGACCAATTTCTGGTTGTTTTGGTTGGAGTGAGTGCAGTATGATACCACGTTCTGGCCTTCGATTATAAGATTTAACCGTTATTTAATTAAGAAAATGTTAGAAAATAATCGGCACTCAAGCACCCACACCTTATTCTTCTTTATTGTTCATCCCAGTCAGTCTCATTTGAAATATGTATGGGCGATCTTGGTGGACGGTACCAGCCCCCTTGGGCGGGGTGAGGTGTGCTGTACAGTTAGAATTTCAAAGTAACCAAGAGCACCATAATGAGAAGGACGTGCTGGCCTCTGGCCTCCGATCTATACTGGGCGGTGATATGCCAATGGTTTTGTCTCGGTCATCGTCCAGATGATAAAGAATGTCGAGTAGTCTAATAAAAAAAAATGGATGAAATTACCGTAAAAAAATCAGTGAACGGAATTTTGACAGTAATTGCATAAGATTGCCATGTACTTCCTGAGAGAGAAAACGAAGTTTTTAAAGAAACTAGCAATACGGTTTCACAAATGAGGGCCCTCGAAAAAAATATGTATAAAGCAATGCTCAGTAGAAAAAATGTAGAAAATCAAATTGTACACAGGAAATATTTGAGAAGTAAAGACGGAATTTCTTCGTGAATAATAAATGAATGAAGTAAAAATAGGTAAAATCGTCAATAAACATGAAATGCGAAGAAATAATCATCGTCAATGAACATGAAATCCGCAGAAATCATCATCCCACACTGGCGAGGTCTGTCGACAGGTAAGACTAGCTCACAATCAAATGTCGCGGAATAATAATTAATTACATGCAGTTTCCCAAGTAAAATTTGATTAAATTTGTGTAGCAAACCAGGTCAAGTCACGCGATAATAATCATCATTCCACCCAAATAGTAGTTTAAATTAAGTAATGATAATTTCAATTTGATAACAGACCATTTTGAAACAACGGCAGGGGCTCTGCAGTTATATTGATAGACTCGTGTGCCAGATCATCCGGGTTCAAACCCCAGCAACAACGAACAAAATTTCTAGTGATGTAATCCCACAGTTTCACTGCTGAACGGTAGACACGTCAAAAGGGAGGACTGTATCTGGGCAGGTTTCTTCCTCAAATGAGGTTTTCCCTCGTCCCTCGGCGTATGCGAAATAGGAGGTGGATGGTGGTATTTGACCAAATCGTAAACCTCCGAAAGGGTATATGACAGGGAGCAAAAAAAATTATAGACATTTTAGTAGAACAGAACAGATTGGATACATAACAAGATATATTTCACGCATGACTTCGGGTCTGGCATTGCATCTATTCCTACTGAAATCAATATTTCAATGCTTGTGTGTTTAAACGATTCAGATGTGCTACTGTAGCACTTTTTTGACATTTAATTCCCTCTTTTTCACATCAATTGATCAAGAACGATCACAGTTCACAGGGCTATCACGCTTTCGTTGGTCTACCTACGACAAAATCAATTATATCATTAATTATTATAATGCGTTAGTCAACCAAAAACCAAGATAATTGATTATCAATTTTATTACGGGACAAGCGCGGAGAATTTGTTATTTTTGTCTAAATATTTCATTCATGAATGACGCGTTGCACTATACGGACATTCTGTCCTATATAATGCCTCAACTATGAGACGTATTGATAAAAATTTAAAACACTTTTTTGTGTGAAATTTTAATTCCGATGTTTTTGGTTTTAATCGTGTTTTGCGCAGGTCCTCATTTATAAACTATTCATAAAAATCTGTTTTCTGGGGATGAAGTTTGATGTTCATTGCTGCCGAGGTGAGACTCCTGAATATTTACAGGTTCTCATGCAATTTTCGGAAAACTCGAGTTAATTATCATGTTTATTGGCTTATCAATTATCGTGTTTACTGTCTTCTGTAATTGACTGGAGTAGATGAAAATATTGGAGAGCACTTAAGTAGTGACAGGAGGTATTAGAGAGTAAAAAGAAAAACAGGGTACAACTGGAACGTCTTCTGGGTGAGGACGAAAGTTAATCCCACGGCTGAATGACTGTGTACGAGTGCCTTGGTAACTTACTAACAGACCCCTGCATACATACCCCAACAGTGTTGTTTCATCTCAACTGACAATGACTATCACCGTTATGAAATCATGGGAAAGTTGGAAGTATAAGAGGGTGAAGGGGATGGCTGAAGAAACAATTATAATTTTCACGATTCATTGTTGTCGGTCGTTTTATCGACTTCCGCGTGAAGTTGTTTCGCAAAATTCCCATACTTCTAAGAAAATTCACCAAATGACGAAATCGTGTAGACAAGTATACTATGCAGAGGCAATGAATTTTTCCCTCATGATGCTTTTGTATTCATATAATGTTGAATTGCAACGTTAGGGCCCTTGCGCATTTTAGTCTCATTATAAGGATTACTGTTTCTTGACGACATTACGAAACGAGAGACTCATAGGAGATTATTGCAACATGGAATTTATACACAGCGTCACTAATGTTGGATCAATCACGGGGACTATGGAGTTATTGGAGCCCTCCCGAGTTGGAAAGTTAATGGACAAATTCAATCTCCATCACGAAGTAACAATAAAACTTGGGATAACAAAACAACACGTTCAGTGGTTTACGAGCCTCTAGTTTCTGGGCAAATCAATGATTTTCATAAATTAGGATAATAGAGATAATTCGCTGATAATAGCTGCCACGTTGTTGGTAAACAGCAACTGAACATAACTGATGTATTTTATTTGATTGTTCTCGGTAAGTATTCAGTGCAACATAAGAGTTTTACGAAATACGTCATATAATGCTTAGAAAATGTTAGAGCAGTTATTCCAACCAGTGAGAAGATCGGGTCTCCACTTAAACTGGGTAATGAGCGTTTCGTAATCGAGGCAAGTGGCATCATGTCACCAAAGACCTTGTCACTAACAATCTTGGTGCATACAGAGCAAGTTGGTTGACCTTAACGCTTTTATGGTGGAAACCGTCGCTGTTCCATTTACGTGACAAGGACAGCTGAAGCGGTTGTTTGGCAGAAGTTGTTTCGGTTACCGTAATACTCTCAAGATCAACGAGCGATGATGGTAAATCACTAGTTGCCATTCAATAACGAAAACATTGATTATCAATTTAACGTTAATTGGTAACAATAAGGGATTGGTAGTTGGAGAATGTTGAGCATTCGAATGTGGTTGAATTGAAGGAATGAGGTAGAGAATTGTTGGTGAGGGTCTTTGAGTGTATCTTTCCGGGGCTATTCCACTATTCCGACAAGTTGGTGAAGGAGATAGGGTATGTAGAAATTTCTACTTTGTGCATTTTAACGGGGCAGAGAGGTGAGGTGAGCTTGATATGCATGGCTGAGCGAACGAATTGTCGGTGGGTACTCCCAAGTCTGGTTGTGCTCCTTCACGTTATCCTTCTGAAGTAACGTAGAGGCAATGCATGTAAGAGACGTTGAACGGGTATATATGCACATGTGTGAAGGTGCATGGGATTTTCCAATGTACCATATAACTGGTGGGGAGTATGTATAAAGCCGAGAAAGAAGATAAATCGTAGCGAAGGTCGTAGCCATGCTGATCGTAATTGGACGCGGGTGAGGCTATTTCTGAACATTTTGTTTTACCATCAACGTGTGGGATCTTGAATAGACGTTACCCACTTGAAAAATATTCCAGGTATCATTGAATATGATGAGAAGAGGGGGAAAAAGGTCACGTGATCCAGTAGTTTCCAGTGATACGCCCCGTCATCTTCCTCCCAGCATCCGTGGATGCTGAGGATTTTTTCACCCTGTGATTACATGTGAATTGAAATATGCCGATAGATATGCAATTCACTCGCAGCGCGAAGACACGCCTGTTATGCGAAAAAAAGAAAACTACAATATGAGAAGAGAAAATGGAGATTTGTTTGAGTTATATTGAATGTTAATGTTAGCTTGATATATGACTTATTATTTTCATTACAATCTTGCTGATAAAACCATTGAAGTATTCACGTAGGGAAATAATAATAGAAATGACTAGCCGATTCGCTAAAATTAAAATGTTCAATAGCAACTATTCTATAGAAAAAGTAGATAGAATCATATTTTCCCTGTAATCTATTCTAATGACAGATTTTCTGTAGAATATTCCCGCCTGCAATTTATAAGTTTTTCAACTGTCATTGCAAAAAAAAAGGAATGAAAAAAGCTGAATAATTTGGGCTGGGGATTTTCTGCAGAAAACAGTTCAATGAACGAAGAGACATTTTTTAGTATAAATTACAGTATAAAATTATCCAACCGTCTAGATCATTTTTAGTGCAGAGTAAACAAATTTTCCTGACAGGTTGCATAAGTTTTATCGTACCCCTTAATAACTTTTAGTAAGGAGTCAACTAATTTTACTGTAGGGGTAATACTATACGATTATATAATGGAACGGTAATTTCGATTGAATTTTTCTTTCCGTGTAGAATAAGTTGTATGAAAAATGTATAATTCTATTGAATTTTTTCGCAGATTATTTCTGGCAATCGAATTCGGCCTCCCCTGGGCCAAAGAGAGCTCCGTATTCAATAACATGAAGTACAGTCGGGGACTTTAATTCGGGAGCAGTCTGAACTAGCACCCCATGTAAAATACACAGGATGCAACTTCAAATTGTTCACGAATTTAAGTCCTCGACTGTACATCCCGAATAAAATATCAGCGGTTATTTACCTCTAGCTTTTGGTAATCTCCCTGTAGGTTTTGATAAATTACCTCTATCTCTGCAATTGTTTCTTTAACCCAATAACTGTCAAATCGTATTCTGCGGAGTGGAAAGAAGACACGAAGGAGGGAAAATTTATTTGGTTTGTAAAATATATCTTGCAACAATCCCAGGCCAGGCCACATCCGATTATCCGAAATAATTCGTCGAATACCACTCCACCTCCAAAATTAATCAGATATTTCCCTCATGTTCTCCTGCGTATCAATGATCGAGAAGTTTTGCACAAAAATCCCTCGCTGCGGGCTCGTGATTTTAATATGTAAAACTTCTCCTTCTCATTGCTACGCAACAAAACAATCGTGCAATATTCGATAATTTTAGAGGTCTTGTGGTATTACTACTGATTATTTTCTAGTGAATATGTCAATAGAAACAACTAACACTTACTATGTTCAATTTCAATAGAAATTCACTCGAATTGTCTACTGAGTGCGCTGGGATTTTCCTATTCGCGGTGTTCAAAAGATGTAATAATATTTTTTTTTTTGAATTCAAATCGAATTAGAATTTAGAGATAAACAAATCCCAAAAGACCCCAGTCGGGCTTCGAACCCTGATCTCCCATTACACATCAGGCGCTCTTCCAACCGAGTTACCGGGAATACGGAAATTTCTCTCACTCCAAATTCCTCGTACCAACTCGTTCCGCATTCTCAAATAGACTTCACGTAAATAGCTAATCACATAAATAACTAATTATCGAACTAAATCTCATAGTTTACATACCAAAGCACTACTGAATTAAGATTAGTAAATAAAATCAGTTGTTATTCCTGCATAGACAATGATAAAGCACCCTTTAAACCAGATAAACTGTGCAATTAGTATGATCTTTATGCCCTGGATCGAATTAAACATCTCTTACTTTTTTCTCTCCGTTTGCAAACATGGAAAACATGATATTTCCAATGTTTCACGCTATGCAGAATTCCCTTAATTTTTATTCATGAACAACATTATTTTTTACCCGCGCCGTAGGTACTCGAGTTCACTTCTGTATAATTGTTTTCCCCCTATACACTAATTGTCTTGTACAAATATACAATTTAATTCCTTTTTTGCGACACTCTCATTTGACACTATATAACTCTGAAATTCACTCTGTAATGAACCATGTGTAACTTCAGAGATAAATAATGATAATAACAATAATTTGCATAATAATCTCACGGTTGTAGTCTGATGCTAATGAACCCAGCATACTTAACACTCTAATTGTAAAGACCAGTAGTCAGGTCACCTTGATCTGCAATCGATGGATGTCATAATCTCAAGCATCATGTATAAATCGCTATCGATTTATACATAGATTGGAAGTATCGTGGGAAATACAGCGTTGGAAAATGTTCGTTGAGTTCCCTCATAACGGACTGATCATCATTCATTGAAGGTTACAATTTTGTACGAGCATTGCAATAACTCGGGACTAGGTGTCCTCCAGGGTTTCGCTACATGCACAGGAAAAAGAAAGAAATGCGGCAAAAGAAAAAAAATTGACAGTGATAAAAAAAATCCTGGATGACCGTTAAATGTGGCTGTAGTAAGACGAGCGTTGATAGGCATGTAGTTTTACGAGCCTGGGCCTCTCTGGGGCGTGTATACACGTAACTTCGATAAGTAATTATCGGTTGATCGGTGTGGAAGACATACACAGAAGAGAGTGAGAGAAGAAAAAAAAATCGGCAAACGGGACGAGAGAGCCCGGAAAATCTGTAGTGGAGGTCGTGAAGGATTTGCCAGGCATAGACGTCTTGGTACCAAGATAGAATGAAGACGTCTTGACGTCGTATAGAAGAACGAGAAGTGGTTAATTTGCTCGACTGGCTAGACCACTCGTTTGGCTGATGTGCACGTGCTTCTTTGCAAGAAGGCCACCAGCCACTGGGATGAAAATCCTTCTTATATAAGAGATGTATTTCAAGCCACCGTATTGGAGCTATTCAAAGCCACTGGAGTACTCCAGTCCATTAGGATCTCACGGGTGCGTATATGTAGGCCTTGTGGAATCATATAATCTGGTGAGAAGTATTTGATGAGGCTGATGTAGGCGTGCCATTCAGCGGCACTTTTTACTGTTCATTTCAATCATTCGAAGGCTACCAGAAGCTACAAAAAGTGTAGGTACATGGAAAATATTTGTTCAACAACTGAAGGTGTACTTGGAAGGGATCTGCAAATCACTCATAACCACCACAATCCATCATTCACCTACAAACGCACTTGATGGATGCAATAGCGTGGACTGGAATTCAGCAGCTAAAGTTCAGTGGAGTTCGTCACTTTGCATAATTGCAAAAGAAGTCATGAATAGTGTGCAGCTGGTTTTTTTTCCAATTTTCTATGCCAATGAATTCGTTTTCGGTTACGTGGGATGGTCGTAATAATTCATCATTTACTAATCTGGGCGATAATGCGGGGACACCTATTAAGTCACACCCAGGCAGAAGATTGTTCTTTTGATGTGTGAATTCTCTTTCTCTTTTTTATTTCAATTGCCTATTCATTTTACGTGTATGCATTTGACTATGCATATCGCTGCATCATGCATTGTAATGCATGTAATGAGAATCTCAAATAGGCAAGCAATTTGATAGGCTTGTCAACTGGTGTTACGGTTAATGCACGGAAAGAATAGGATGATGAACAACAGTTACCCGGCGCTGAGGTACGTTGTGCCGTTAGGAAGCATCAAAAATTCACATTGACGCCTTTGGAATCGTTCATCATTGAAGTTAATTTTTAAGATGGGAGTTGGATATTCAATGTCATTAGTCTAACTATTTCTAATTGATGTTGAAACACTTGAAAATGTTTGGGGGGGGGGAGAGGAAATATAAATATACTAGAATAGAACACGTGAGAAAGCATTCAATAGAAAACTCTAGTGCGTCCTCAAAGAACTTATGGTTGTTTTTGCGATATTTCGGTAATAATTACAAAGAATATTTGGTGATAGAAAAAAGCTGATTTAAAACGCAATTTTCGGTATAATGTATTCTATTGGATTTTTTTCTATGAAAAATCTCAAATCGTCTTGCATGATGGAATGATAAGTTCACATAATCTGTTATAGTAATGGTGCAAAAAATATAATCAAATGATTATTAGAATTTGAAAGAGTTTTCATAGGGTTCTCATAGGATTTCAACAGAAATTCATTAGAATTTTTTTTCTTGCGTGAAAAATACATTTTTCAAAATAGGAACGATTCCTTTTTTATCTTACATTTTGCACATACTTTCACTGTCAAGATAAACTTATTCCATTTTTCCTCTTTCAAGGCATCAATATTTATATTTCTGACATCTCCATGAGGATCGTGAAGAATCTAAGCCAATTGTATTGATAAAATGTGCTAGTTTTTTTTCTAACAAAAAGAATATGATGAAACTAACGACATTTGACCATCTGAAAAATAATCGAAAATGTACGTCATGCGAACCGACCTTTTCTCGCTATTAAAGGTTCGAGAAAAAAATTCCCTGAATTCATCACGATCCTGGCATCCAATAATCGATGCCTCAAAGGCACCGATTTCGACCAAGGCCAGATTTTTCATTCACAAGCATTCATACACATTCGCTGAGTAGATGAAAAATTATGTCAGTAAACTCCATAATAAATTACAAAGTATTTGCAAGAGAAATAATTTACCCATATTTGCCGAGTGAATCACGAAAGCAATTATCCTTATTAGTTGGTTCACATTAACTTCCCGTAATCTGAAGCCTTCGTCTCAACAAAATTCCAGATTGAGTAACCTTTCTCTGTGTGATCTTTTGAAAGAGGCGTACACTTTCATCTGTTAACTGCGTGATATTTTATGACATTTAGCCAAAATGCTAATGCTACTCCTACCCGATTACATCTGCGTGACTATAAAAAGGTAGTAGCATCGTCCGGAGATCATCAGTTGAGCAGCAGAGTCACTATCAGTATCATTTCAAACATGAACGGATATATCGTATCATTCTTTGCCCTTGTGGCGGTGGCTACTGCTGGCGTTCTCCCCAACGAGCCAGTACCAATTCTATCTCAAGATCTTGACGTTGGTTTTGACGGTAACTTCCGCAATTCCTACGAAACTGGAAATGGAATTAGTGTAAAGGAGCAAGGATACTTCCAGCCTGGGCAGAAGCCAGAAGAGGGAACGAACGTGATCCAGGGAAGTGCTCAATGGACGGCACCCGATGGTACCCCAGTCTCCATCAGCTGGACGGCTGATGCCAATGGTGCTGTATACCAGGGATCTCACCTTCCAATTGCACCAACCCCACCACCAATTCCAGCAGCCATCCAGAGATCACTCGATTTCATCGCAAGCCATCCTAGTAATGAGAACGAAGGACAGGCCAGGCCCTTAGGACGAAGATTCTAAGCTGATCGTGATATTATTAGCAAACTAGTTTTTCTTGTTGTTAATAGTCTATTATAGAAACTCTTCTGTTTCATACTGCCATTCAAATAAATTACCTCAGTGTCATTGATGTTACTTGTGACAATTATTCATACCTCTTAAATTACCCGTTTATTGAGTCTTCATGACAGCGTGAGGAGTTGATGTGAACCTGTTAAAAACGTGGGTGATGGGGTATAATAGGCCCAGTCTGTTGCTCCTAGAGTATGTTCTGTTAAACTACAACCAAAAGGATGTATAACACTACAGTCGGAAATTATTGTAATCTCGATCAAATCTGTCATAATTATCCTTTAAAAAACATATTAGTAATGCTGATACATATATCCATATAGATATAAATATATGTATATTTATGTTTCACACAGTTATTAATTTTCGGAAAATTTCGGAAAATCCACTACGCTGAATTGAGTGACTTAATCGCTTCAAGACATTAACGTTTTTCATTATTTATACTTGGGCTGTAATCATTGAAATCAATTCGGAATTGGATGCATTGATTGTCTCGTATGATGTTGAGGGGGGGAGGTCCGGTAGCAGAATTGACGAGTCAAAAATGGTGTTGCAAGTTACGGATAGATAACCAAGCCATTGTTGTAGTTCCCGATCAGACAGTACTTGCATTAATCCTTCGATCCCTCGATCCCAGAGAATTTCAGCACCGAGAACTCCACTTATAGCAAAACTCTAATTTATTTTTGAATGGGATATTTTGGATGCATGAAAATTTAGAAAATTTCCTTCTGAGGTGTCAGTTTAGTTCATAAGAGGAGACGAATGAATTCTGGATGCATATGGCATTATGAGTTCTGCTATTCATGCGGTTAATATTTCTTGGGAGCTGGTAGAATGGTAATTTCATCATGATTGTTGATCTAGATACGCGGGCGCGTATCGGCATAAGTGCATATATCGTAACCTCTATGATAACAGGCCGAGCGCCCCGTGGATCTACGTACTTTTCAACGGCTTCCTGAAGTACTTCCGAAACAAATATCGTAAATTAAACTAAAAATCGGCGGTAATGGTTAGGCGGGCGAGGTGTTGCTCCGGCGAACATCCAAGCTAAGCAGCGTTGAGCTGGGTTAGTACTTGGATGGGTGACCGCTTGGAAACATCTCGCTCGCTCAAAAATTACGGGCGGTAGGCACGGTGTGGCACGGTGTAGCGGCATAGTGTATTCATCTAGTCAGTGTGATAGATGAATACATTAGGGCACTGCACAATCCGTCGGCTGTGCGACTGGGGTTTTACATGGTTTCCCGTGCAATCCTCGAATGGGGCACAGCTAAGTGTAAGACGGCCATGATACCGCAGATAATAAGAAGAGGAAAAGTGGGAGGGAGAGGCAGGCTAGAGGAGAGGTTTCAAATCGAGAAGATAATTCGATAAAACCAAGAAAATTACAAATAAAAAAAAACGAATAAAAAAATTAAACTGTGAAAAAAAATTGCGCATAATAAGCGGTTCCATTTCCCTTTTCTCTCGTTGATATTATCTGAAAATTGAATAGATCGGCTTATATTTTAAAAAATGGTAGGGCCGTTTCAAGTCCATGTATTGTTGGTGGAGAGTGGCGGAATGGAGAAAAATTAAGGACGTAATTAATCACGAATGTTTCAATCAATTGGATAGTCAAAATGGTTAATGACTTGTGTCTTTAAAAAATACCTCCAATCTAATATTAATTATTACCTCCGCCAGAGTAGGAAGATGATAATTTTGAATGAAGTATTCTTCACCTTTTATATTCCCCAGGTGTTAAACATAGTTTCGAGACTGTTAACACTGGCATGTCCCGGTCGTGATTCCCACATCATGCTGAGAGGAGTGTCCGCCTAATAGTCTCTTAACATTGGATAGAATTTGGAACGGCTAGGATGGGCTCCGGGATTATTCTCAATATAAAATTTACAAGATTTTTTTCCCGAAACATGGGACAGTCGATGGAATGGAATGGTGGTCGATTTTTAGTATCCGACAACTAAAGTCAGAGAGTGGTATATTTTTCCAAAATGTTTTTTGAATTATCACGTTTTTTTACGAAAATTAAACCTATTTTTTTGTAATAAAAATGGCAAAGATTGCCTTTGAAACGTTAAATGTGATATTTGATGGACCGCACTCATTGATACCCCAGAATTTATCAGCAGAAATGGTGCGACCATTGGCGCTATATACCACAATCACTTGTGAATAGCAGAGAACTAAGGAAAGAGAAGGACGAAGTGAATTCTAAGTCATTCAAGCGTAATAACAAAGTCAACCTAATTTTTTTGTTGGTTGATAGCCCTCTGTAGAAACTCTTGCTTCCTATTGCCATTCAACGAAAGTATTTTAGTGCCATTGATGTCGGTTTGCCTCCAAAAAAAAAATTCTTTAATGCCTCTTAAATTATCTAGTTGTTTAGAATCTCCATAAAGGCATGACGGACTAATGTGAGAACGTTAAAAACGTGTCTTGAAATGAAGGTTTTAAGTCATTTTTTCTTTTCTACAATTGAAGGTCGTACCATGCTAGGAGTAATAGCGTAAGCACAAAAAAAGGTGTCGATGATTAAGATAAGTAGTTCAGCATACCAGATGTATTTATAATTTTTAAAGCACTTGGGTTAACAAGAGTGATTGATAATCTGATCATTGTAGCGGTACAGAGACGTCTGTTAATTATGTTGATTGATTTAGGCGCATGCTTAGGAGGATCCAAGAGCCTCCTCCCATGAAACTAGTTCGCTGGTGCGTCACTACGACACCATTGACCATGTAATCTCCTGTATCATCTCGAAGACCCGGTGAACAACTACCGCTATTTATCGCCTTTGTATGTTGAGACGTCGCTCTTATTTGCATGGTACACACGGAAGAGGAAATGGTAAAGGGGTTGACAACTGGACATACTGCACATTGGTGGACATGTTGGTTGCGGGTGGAGATACGCGTGTCGATCAGATGGACCTGAACTGGATTCCTATTTAGCTCGGAGCATAAGAACGAGAGCGTACAACGCCTTTTACCCCTCCCCATCAGACGATACTTTCACTTTTTTCCTCTCACTTAAAAAAAATTCTCTTTACTAGTATAACGTTCACTACCGCTTCTAGGGATAAATTCATTCATCATTGGATATTTAACTTATTTACATAAAATGTCAACGCGTTGTTTCCACTGATTTTTCGATTGAGATTTCTCATAACCCATTGGTTTGAGTAGAAAAAAAGGCCGGTGCTGCCTTCAGTGTAATAAAATATACAATTCTTGGAATATCCGAGATATATATTACAGAAATATTCATATCCATGAAAATTAAAATGCCGGTTCTCACGAATCCTTACTGAATATGTGATTCGTTATCCAAAGGTAAAATTGATATTTATAGTAATATCATGTGAGGGAAAAGAATCATAGGAGGGAAAAAATGTAAAATCACGATTATTTATGGTATTGGGTGACTGTACAGCGCAGTCACTGAACAGCATTTTGTATAGCGTGAGATGATAACGACTATCGAAGTTTTTTTTTTCACTTCGATCAGCGAAAAATGTTGCATTGGCACGATATCGCGCGTTTATGGAACACATTTGGCTGCAACTTTTTAACGCCCACTGGAGGTGTTTGGAAATTTATATCAACGGGTTTACGGAGAGACAGAATGAGGAAGATTTTCTTGTTTCACACTGTCTGCTCCATGCGTATAGGTAGAAATCGGAGTACTCAAAGTGGCAAATCATGGTCTGGGTCTGGCATGACGACCTCTGTTATGATTATGCAATAGTGACATGTATCGGTGACAGCATTCATCTTCTGTTAAGAAATTCTACGTGAGTTCAGAAGATCTGAAGGAATAAAAAAACAGGCAGTTGACCGAGCCTATTTGGCAGAGGGCATTCAACCATTACTTTACGCATTCCTTGTCCCTTTGATTTTTAATTTCTACCAATTCCATTGGTAGTCAGCTTCCGAATGGATTGAACTTCTCCTTTTCTAAAATGTTCGTCACGATGGTCTCTATCTAGATTAGTCGAAAACTACACAGCCGTCGGAACAAATTTTCCGAGATATTTCCACTTTTCCGTTTTTTTCAAAAAATTGTTGTACGCCCTCTAGTCTTCGCAAAAATGGAGATATCAACATGAAATTTTGACTTTGACAATCGGGCCAGTAGTTTCAGAAATATTTAATTTTTTCTGAAAATCGATTTTATTTCGGATCTTCAGGGCTAATCCAATGATTTCAATGTTTCTTCACTGAAAATGTTTTTATTCAGATATTCTTGATTTTCTGTTCTTCCAAGAACTTGTATGACCACAAATCCATTCGGAAGCTGACTACCAATCGAATTGGTAGCGACAAGGAATGCTTAAAGTAATGGTTGAATGCCCTCTGCCAAATACGCTCAGTCAACTGCTTGGTGTTGGATTTTCTAAATTTTCATTTTCCAAAAGTGAAATGAAGGGGAGGGGGGGGGGGGTAAACAGACTTTGTCGCCAAACTTTGTATTGTTACGTTTCAGACCATTCTACATAATTTTGAATGAAAATTAGAAAATGTCAAAATTCGACGATTGCAAAGTTTCCATCTGGAAGTCACAAACAACAGTTCAAAATTATTGAAATTTTTTCTCGAAATTTCAGGAGTAATTGTTTAAGAGTATGGTATGAGTATTTAATGCGACATCCAAGTTGCCTGCTGGGATATACTAGTGACTTAACGTAGTCTAGAGGCACTAGAAGCACTGTATAACAGGCTGCGGGCGTCTTCGCCGACACTAACGAAGCTTTTCTCCTTCAAATAGGCTCTTGCCTACCGGTTTTAACGTCTCGAGTGGTCCTCCCATCCTCCCCCATTCGTGCTTGCAACCACATCCGATGATAATTGCGGAAAATCAAGCAATAAATTCGCGATCAATTTTCGCAGTTTCATTTATTCATTTATCATTCAAAACATCAATCGATTTTATTAACGACACTCGTGGCTACCGATAAATTTTTACTATTAATATACATACTCCCATTATATATTCGCTTTGGGTGCAAATCACCGGTGAAAATCACGTGTTCAAAGGGCTTGCGAAGGCGCGTCGGGCACGCGGAACCTCTCGCCGCTCTATTATAAAGGTGTCAACGGCCGTTGCGATTAACGATCCGACACAGCGTGACAATGCAATTTGCCGATCGTCGATCGTAACTGGAGCCCGGCATGGCTTGGCTTGGTGTTCTCATGCCAATGGATCCCTAGCTCGTGTTACAATGCATTGAGAATATTCGTATGCTCTGTACGGAGAGAAAAGTTTAGAAGAAATAACCGGTCCATTTGGTATTCGCGATGTATTTTTGCCATTTGAGAAACAATTAGCGTAGTGACTGGTCAGTAAAATTTATAGATTATTCAATAAAAATTAAGAAAATCGCCAAACGGAGCGGTTATTTTTTCTGTAAAAATCTTTGCAGTGCATGAAGTAAAAAAAACTGTGTCCGTATCAAATGCTCGGGAAAAAAAATTGATAAAAGTTCGCTGTTAATTTCTCACTTGGAAAAATTTCTTGGAAGCTATTTATTTGTTTCAGTATCGATTAGCTTTTGAGATAACTTAGTTGGAACGAGCACCCGCTGCATAGTCGTAAGTCCCGGGTTTGATTCCCGATCTGGACTATCGATTTCTCCCGTAAAAAAATTCTTATAAATTTTATATTGAGAATAATCCCGGATATCATCCGACGCATTCCAAATCTCATCCGATGATATCCTATGACGTTGCGAGAATGTGGAACAGTATATAAATTCTCCGCTTTCCCGTTTGATGCAAAGACAGTGACATAGATATTTTGAAATATTTGCTAGTAGTCTAGACGTCACGAATTTTTCACGCAAAAAGTTTTTCCAAAGAAACTTTTCCTGAAGTTTTTTTTATGAGGATTTTTTCTTGACATAAATATTTCCAAAGGTTTTTTCACCGAAGGAATTTTTACCCAAAAACTTTTTCCAAGAGACTGGTGTGCGGAAATTCATAAAGACCACGAATGAATTTTCTACGGATAAAGAAAAAAAATCGTAATTGCCCTCGACTCCTATCCAGAGACCTTTGATGTATATAGTTGAAGACCCTCTGCGTCATTCGTATGATTAAGTCATATTCGATATTTGCTCATTTTCTCTGTGCCCTGACTTTCATAAATTTCACAGGGACAATCACCTCGAGCTAAATCAATTATGCCGCTGTCTGAGTTTTACTCTAGTGAATAAAAATAAGAGGAAATAACTATTGATAATTTAATTATAAAACTAAGGACGAATGCACGTTTTGCCTTCTAGCACAGTAAAATTTAGTACGTGAATGAAGTAAATCGATCGATAGATCGTGATCACGATGTATCGTATACATATACTAGAAGGCTCTCTGTACACGTGAAAGTCGTCTGAAGCAAGGAGACGGGGAGGGGTAGATAGCCCGGAGAGATGTTTTAACTTGCGAAATCATGGATTCACGAGCCCTGGCAGAATGCAGGCTCAACGACGATGTTTTTTTTCATTTTTAAAATGTTTATGCCGTAAGGCCAGGGCCCCAAGATTGGGTCTTGAACTGGCTTGGGTCTGCACAGCGTGTCTCGTGTTGTATCGTAAATGCCGCCGTGCATGGTCAGCTTGTCCGGATGCATCATCGATTGCGCAAACCGGGAGTACATGGCCCGGAGAAATTTCACGTTTTAATATTTATGAACATAGGCCCGGCAATCGGTGGACTAAAATGGAAAGTCGTTTGGGAGTTCGTTGATTCACAGCCAACAGGGTTGACGGTTGTATGTAAATTCCAGGTTTCGGTTCTCCTAATCCACACGAAACAGTTAATAATCTCATTTCATCATGAGATAATTGAATATTATGATTCATTGCATCGGTCATTTATGGCATCCATAATTTGCTCGATAATCGAATCGAAATCAAATTTTACGAGTTTACGAAGGGACTAAAAATTTGAATTTCTT
>JAPYZM010000819.1:0-29379 GCA_030522845.1 Psyttalia concolor
AAAATCAAACAAATAATTCTGCCACAACACTTGATATTTCTTTTCTTATAAACTTTATTTTACACGAGGAAGGCACGACTGTTCACTCAGACAGTGGTCAAAAGACTAAACTATAATAAAAATGAAAGACCCTTTCTGACAAACTCAAAGAAAACTTTATGACCCTAGAGAACAGAACATTCCTTGAAATTTGGACACATGTTTCGGATTAAACCGCTCTCAAGTTTGCAGTACCACCGCTCATAACTGAGTCCTTTTCAAGAAATCGTCTTTCCCCAATGCCACAAATATTTGTCGAGTAGTTTTTGGAAAGCAGAGAAGACATTCTCGTATATTCCAACACAAATTGTATTAACTGTGTCATCTGACTGATTACGGTGAGTTTCTGGCAAGTATTACGCTTATAATGCTGTATATCCACATATTAAACAATAACGCAATTACCCAAATCTGGGCTATAAAATTGCTACCCTTTTACAATTGAATTGTTCATCAATGATAACAAAATTTTTACACTAAAAATTAAAATTCTAAGAGCTCAACGATTCAACAAATTTGGAATGCTTTTACTGGCAGTTTTAAGTTCTCATTCTTTTCTGTGCACTGACGTAGGTTTGCAGTAGCTAATTCTTTTTTCCCCACCAGAATCATTTGATCGTCTGCTAGTTCCAGTTTGTTGTTCAGTTTATGACAATCTACTGCCTCGTGCCCCGAATACCTGCAGTATTTATAAACAGCACTTAACTGCATTACTAATGCTCTCGTCCCTACCCCTCGAGAAAGCCTTGTGACATCCTCGCGAGCAGGACAGTCTCTAGAAAAATGACCCGCTGAGTTGCATATGTACAAGTTTTTTCTACCTTCTGTCCTGCAAAAATTCTCGATTTCCCTGATTGCAAGTTCAACGTTTTAGCCAAATCAATACCTCCACTTACCGATTCATGCTGTGTTTTGAATGCCCTTGACCTTACAAGTACCTGTAACTCTCTACGCAATCCAGTCTCGAATCACTTTAATTTGATTTCCATGCAAGTATAATTCCGTTACATGTTTGCAGCCAGGGAGTAACTCACTGGATACCTCCTGCAACTGATTCACCCCGAGACTTAGAGCGTCTGTCACATTGAGACCTTTGAACGCGCTGCTCTCCAGTTCTGTTAGCATATTATTTCTCAAATTCAATCTTTTCACCTGTAAACTGGCAATAGCGCCCGGCTCGATGGGAGTTATCTGTTCTGGTGCAAGCCCAGGTAGTCTATACGAGAAAGATGTGGGAGAGTGTCGGCCCTAATGACGTTAATTTCGTGCGAAGCTAAAACTAAATACTTTAAATCTGTCAAATTACGGAATAAGCCACTGGATATGTCCTGCAGTTTATTATCGGTGATAGATAGCCAGTGTTTCACACTGAGATCATGAAACACGTCTCTGTGTATGTTTTCTAGATGATTACGTACCAATCGGAGCTTCTCCAACTCATATAAACCGGTAAAGCCACCGATCTCGATAAGATTTATCTTATTTCTGGTAAAATCCAGAAGTCGCAAAGATGGAAGATTCTGGAAAGTCTCGGCTCTGATGACTTTCAACTGGTTACTCCTCAAACTTAACTCGGTCAAATTTCCTAAACTACGGAATAACTCACTGGATATTTTTTGATTATTATTATAGTTGAGTATTAGAGTCGTTGTTCCATTCAGGCTCTGGAACGTGTCATCCTCGAGGTCCTTTAGCTCATTGTGTTCCAGACTGAGACATTTCACTTGTGAACCGGCAAAAGCCCCGGACTCGATCTGATTTATCTGATTGTCGCGCAAATCCAGGGGCGATAGATTAGAAAACGTTTGGAAGGTCCCGTCCCTGATCACCTTAATTTGATTCTGATGCAAGTATAATGTCTCCAGATGTGTGTGATTCTCAGAGCCAAACCAGAAAAAGTATTGACTTCTATGTTTCTGATCCCACACCAGGGCAAGCGCAGATACTGCAAATTAGAGTGACCATTGAACATGTCAGGTCGTAGATCTATTCTAATCGTGCGCAGCTGGAGTTCCGTCAAGTTCTTAAATCTGGCAAAAGAGTTCAGTTCAATGTCGGTTATTGCATCTTCCATCATTAGAAATTGGAGTCGCTCATTTATTGTGGAGAATGGTTTTGACTAGGTTGCTCTACGTCCATTGAAGATCTAGGAGGTGTGGAAAATCGGCAAAGAAATTAACAGGAAAGCGCTTAAAATTATTTCGGCTCAGGTGTAATGCCTGTAAGGACTTGAGCCGTCCGAAGGGATTTGGTGTAACTCGCAAATTGACATTTAGTAGCTCTAATGTCTTGACGACCGTCGTATTAAACATTTCTGGTGGAAGAGTTATAGTTTTTGATGTTCCTACGTCGTTAATGAACATGAGTTCATTACATGTCAGAATTTCTAATGCATCCTGATGTGTTGCGCGGAAAAAATCCAAACTCCCCCAAAAATCTATAATTTTCTGCAGCGAATCGATTTTACAGATTACAATTATCAGGTCGTCCGGTATGTATGTAAATTAACGAATTATTTTTGTTTAACATTCGTTTGCTAACTATACGTCTCTTTTCATTAATTAATTAAAAATCAAGAAAATTTTCCCGAACAATAAATTTTCCTTCTCTAACACCCCCGAACGATACCCAAACGTTTGCAATCGATCGAATTAATTAATTAATTTTTAATCTGCCAAGTATACGACGGTATACCCGACACCTTTCTTCCATATCTACCTTACCAACCTACCTATCTCTTAATTCCCGAAACGTCCCATAGAGGAATAACGGCCGTATACCAGAAAAAAGAAGAAGACTGTACCATATAGAGAGGAGCATTCAAAATAAAGAGATGAATATATAACTAACTGGAGTTGTTATTCGTCCGTTAAGCCTTTTAATCCAACAGGTTATGGGCCCAGGCACGATTCAACAGTGCTTTCACAAAATTGACTTAAATAAATAAAAGGGAAATTATATTTAAAGAGTTTATAGAGAAAAATTTCTACGCAGAGTTAAAAAAAAAATAAAAGAATTGAAGTTAAAGAGCATTCAAGAAGAATTTAAGACGCTAACACTCATGGCAATACTTATTATATGGATTCGATAATAATAGTTGTGAATACATATAAATATACATATCGCGCACGCATAAAGAGAATTAAAAAAAATAATTATTTTAAGTCATAAAATTTGTAGGTATTTTGGTTCGGAAAACTCAGTTTAATTCTCGAGTTTTTAATCCGATGGAAATTTTCAGATAAAAAATATATACTATTTTACCAAAGCAGTCTTTAATTTTATTAAATTTGTCATACTGAAAATCTAGTTGAAAGGCTTGTTTAATTCTGGGAATGATCTTGAGAATTGTAGATATCATTCATTTTTCAGGAAGAATTTAATGTAAAAATAGTATATTATGCTCCCACGAGCCAAAAAACACCATTACGCACAAGTTCCATACAATATTTTATGTCATTGTGCCCGTAATCCGCGATTTAACCGAGCGAGGCGAGGTTGGAATCGCGTGATTACGGGCACCTATGGCATAAAGAACAATTATCCTGAAGCGTCAACTTCAATAGGAGAGATTTCATACGGGATTGGCGCTCGAATTAAATTCACCTTTCCAACAGTGAAAGCTCCGCAGAAATAATTGCTCAATTTTTAAGAAATTTCAGCAGAATTTGCCATACTATTTTTCAAGTTTTTCCAAAAGTGTATATTCTGTGCGACTGTTGAGCAACTTTAAATCCCAGCCTTCAGCTCCCATGGTAATGCAGTTGACAGATTGACAGTCGAGGAGAACGACGCAGTGGCCAGCTGATGCCCTCGTGACGTCACGGAAACAAAGCCATGCGCATGAAGATAGACTGGCAGTAGCCAGCAGTCCCGCGAGTGAGGGGATACCAAACACTCGGGACTCGCGGAAGTCCTCTCGATCGTTTTGTCTTTTTCGAAAATTGTCAACACCTGAGGAGATTCAACCTCGAATCGAGGGTGACAAAACAAAACATTCCCAAGGACCGAGGATATCACCTGGAGCCAGGGCAATGCCGTTCATCTCCAAAGACTGGAGAAGCCCCGGCGAGGAGTGGGTGAAGACTGTCGAGGGTTGGGAGAAAAAGAAAATACTGGAGTGCGCGAATACCAAGACACTTTCATTGCTGATACGGTGAGTGAATTAACGTCGCCATTTTCAGGGAGAGATTTCGCTTTATTGGGGGAACAGTTGGGGTGAACACTTGTCTTTGTTCGTGAGGGCACAGCTGTTGAATCGATCCAGTCGACATCTTTGTTTACCAGCCGATGTTTACATTCGCTTATTCGAGATCATTTTGGAGTGCAGTTTATTATGTTGGTTTTTTTTTCATCACTTTTTTTTTTCATTTTTACGATATTTGGACCGTCTCTTAGTGGGTGCTTGTCTGCGTGCAGCGGAGGGAATGCTATGCTACATTAAGGTTTATTTCCTAGTATTGCCACAATATGGAGGGGAAAATGTTGAACAAAGTGCAGGTTCAATCGCTGCGACAATGCCTCAGACTTCCGTGACTGAGGTGGTCTAGCACTTGCGAGGGTACGAGAGGATGGGAGATCGATTGATAGGACTCGGGGAATAGTGCAGAATGGACGGTTTTATTTTTTTTTCATGTGAAGAAAATCTTGGAGCTCGCTCGAATTCGAGGTCACAGTTTGGGGGAAAGGCAACTAAACACTTTAAATGGATTTCTTTTTTCAATAATTAAAAAAAAATTATTTCAAACGGAGAAATCAATTGATTGATCAGCGTTCACTCTGATTGTAGTTATTGTGAAGCGAGAGGAGTTATTTCCGAGGAAAGAAACATTAATGCATTTCGTCGTTAATCAAATAGGTTTTTTTAATTTCAAAGAATTTAGAACGGCCTCTTTAGTATATAAAAAAAACAAATTATTTAGAGATTACTTAAACTGAGACCGAAATCGTCTACTTGAGTTTTTTTCAGTTTTTTGACACGATTTGTTTTGGATTTTATACAGTTCGCTGAAAATTTAATGAAATTTGAAAATTTTTCATCCTAGAATCACCCAAGTCCGAAATTACGCTCAATTTTTAATTAATAGAACTCCTAACAATATACACCTGCATTTTGCTGAGAACTCCTAGAACTCATGGAGTTTCAAGTAAAATTGCAATTGAATTTGATCCATCAAAAGTATTATCCTTACCACTCGCAATCAACCTATGTTCAATTAAATCGATAAATTTATTATTGAACAATAAAGATAAAGAAATATATCAAAAGTATGTGCCGAATTTATTTCCGAAGTTCCGCTGTGGAAAATGTATGCAGTAGCTTATACTTGTGCAAAATTTCTTAATAATGCAAGAGATACCGCAATTGCTCCATCTGTTGTTCGATACTGCAAAAAATTATTTATAAAATTTCAAGAGGTTTGACACCGCCATTTTTTTATATATACGGTGTCAAATTAAAAAAAACCCCAATTGCAATGTGTGGCTATGTATATTTCAAGAACGGCGGCGTCAAAACCCTTGAAATTTTTGTAATAAACTATTATCAACATAGCCAACAACAGATTATCCAAATTTGGTGTCTTTAAGATATTGCAAATTTCGTCATAAGAATATGCTATAGCGGAAGTACCTGAAACCGTCACGCTTTCTTTGGGGAAATGGTGCAGATGATTTACATTGCTTCGTTATCCTGCCATTGGAGAAAGGATTCAGAGGGTCATGGCCTTTTAATGACGGAATTTTAAGAATTCAATACACTACCTAAGTACTAGAAAATAATGGAATTTTGGAAGAATTCTCTGGAAATTTTTGCTGTTAAAATTTCACCAATGAGAATATTTAAACCAAAAATGGTCTGTTTTCAATATTTTTATCACAAACATCAACATTTTCAGTCACACAATTCTGCGAAATTTCAGTAAAATTACAATGTAATCCAAATTTGGAAGAACTGTAGCATAAATTGCAGCAAAAAAATTTGATAATTCTCATAATGACAATAATTTGCCTCAAATATTTAATTAAGAAATTCCTGAAAATTTGAGTGAAATCACTATTAGAACAAAAATTGCATTTCATGGACAGTTTACGGCTAATTTTCAGAATAGTCCCATTGAATTTGAGCTGGGGGTAGAAGAACCAGGAAATCTCAGGTTTCACGGAAAATTTAGTGAACTTCCAGAATATGGAGCAGTGTAAAAATGAAATCCTCAGTGCACTTAAATTCTCAAAGGAGTATGAATACAGAGTTACACTGAATATATTGTAAAATCTTGTAAAATCGAAATTTCCTTCCCCGAAATTCCGTTCCATTCTCTGAAAATTCAAGAATAATTTGAAGAAGCGAATTTTCTAGATTTTTATTAACTTTCAGGAGCCAATGAATTTAGAATTTCCAGTTCCCATTGATTTTTGAACGCCATGATGAATTGTCAATGACCCAATGCCTTGACATTCCTGTGAAAATTAAATGCGATAAAAAATTTCAAGAAGTGTAACGGAAAATTGAGACAACATTTTTCAACAGTGATCAAAACTACGAAAAGGATCGAAGAATTTTCCCCGAAGCCTCATGAAAGTATTTTGAACAATGAGCAAGGGTAACGGAGTAACAGAGTGAATCCACGGGGCGATCCTTGAGCGTGCCAATCTCCAGGGGATGGCGTGGGGTTTGGGGAAGGGAGCGCAAAGGGGATGGGTAAAATTCCATATATTGGTTTGACCTGATGGGAAAAACTGGGTCACTGGGATGTCCTGGGCCAAGGATATTTTTCAATAAAATAGAAATGAATGATTCCGTCAGTACAATTCGATGTTACAAGCTTAAAGGAGCCATTGAATCGAGACGAAATGGGTTGTCATGATATGTTGCGCAATAACCGCAAGAATTAACGTTCCACGGGATGAAACGCACACCAGTCGAGGTTTTCCTCTGGGTAGCGACGCATAATCGGATCAACCCAAGGTCTTCGGTGACACGGAACGGCGTCTACTGGTGGGTACGACCTCTCGACAAAGTCGCGTGCTGTCTGTATACACGTGTGCTAACATGAAACTTTTATGCAATTAAATTTTTTCACGATGTGGAAATTGAAATATTTCCAAATGAGTTACGAAAGTCATCTCTTTGATAGTGAAGGGCCTGATGGGAAGTCTCTGCGGTCTGTTTACGTTGGGGCATAATGAGGAGAGTTGAGGACGTACTCTACAATTTTTTTTTCATGCTTATGGTAACGTGAAAAATGGGGAAAAAATTAGATAGTACGGACGAGGGAAGAGGCAGAAATTGGGCGAAGAAATGGTGACAACTAGAAAAATAGTTCTAATGAATGTGACGAGAGGACCTTTTTGGTTCGCAGTTTCGTCGTTAATCTTTCAACGATATTCCTAAACGATTAGCAAAGTTCGTGGCAATGAAAACTGAGAGAATTGGGCGATGGGGAAGTGATTTTATACTGCTTGGGAGCTACTTCTTTTCGGCTCTTTCATTCTTTTAATTGCAGCTATTTCTCTTTTTTTTGTACCGAGGATTACTGGTTGGATTTGGAGTAAAAAATGTTGTAATTTTCAAGAACGAATTATACTCTCTGTGGAATTGATATTTTATGGCCGAATAAGATTGAAAATTGTAAAAATTCGATTTTCGTCGTTACATGAACGAATTTTCATACTTTCAATACAATTATATAAAGAATTCCATACCGAAATTGAATCTAATTTCACGTAATATATTAGATTCCATTTATGGCTTGATTTCTCTTTTTATTCAAGGAGAAATGCCACAATTGACACTCGAATGAGTTTTTGGTTGTGTACTCTTTAAACTGAAAATGCCTATTTCTCTTTTTCGCAGTGCGTCTCAGACGTGCATGAGTAATAAAGTGCTTTCCCCTCGTTTTTTTTCAGAACCGAGAAAGAGGGAGACAAACGGGAGAAAGAGAAGGAGAAGAAAAAAGGTGATTCTAAAAATGGGAAAATGAGATTAGTTGACGAATGTGAGGGGGAAAATATTCACGAGAGATTTTCAATGTTTTTTAGAAAATGCCGTCCAACCGCACTGTCATATAACCCTGAAGTGTACCCGTGAGGTGAGTGACTCTTCCGGTGTTGAATCTGGTTAAATTTAGACTGTACATTTGCTCGCCAGGAAGTGAGGATTTTCGGGCTAGCAACAACAGACCGATCTAGGGATAACTGTTTTAAACTCCTGTTTTAGTCTGTCAACCCGAGTTGTTGCCATTTCTCACCCTCTTTTACATTCTTTCCCTTTGTCCACAATTTTTCATGCGTACATTTCTAATTTTAACAGATCGCGGGTTTTAATGGACTCAGCGATGCACTCAAGAGACTCGACTTTCTGTCAGCTGTTCACGATTGTCGACGGTTCAACTATATTGTTAGGCTGTTGGACCTGTTGGTCAGCCACACCATGGGAGGGCTGAGTGGTTGCGCCCAGCGGGTGCTGTTTAATATGCTGGAGGAAGTTGCTTTAGAAGGTAAATTGATTAACACGAATTTAGAGCCGGGGACTGCCTAGTCGACGAATTGCGAGTAGCGCGTCGCAAGACAACAAATAAATTTCAATTTGAGAGTCACCGTTTCAAATTATGTCTTGGAAAAGTCTTAAATTGATTTCGAAAATCCTGACTTACGCATTTTTTAAAAGATTGACTCGACCCGTTTGTGAGCCACAATTTTACGCCTTCAAAAGTCTTATGTTAAGACTGTCGGAATTCTCAACATTAGCTTTAAAAGATTCCAGTTATTAGTGAAAATGTTAATTTGTTAAAGAAAATGCCCACTTTTATTTTCTAATAATTAGAATATTATTAAAGAGTTTTAGACAGAATAACTAATTATTTTCTCATCCGTTCCATCGGTAACCAATGATTTTTTGCGCTGACCCCACTTCAGGCTTACATAAGATCTTAATCCTAGTTGTTTTGTCTCCAGTTTCCCTATCGCAACAGCAAACAGGCAAGCTCCGTAGACTCATCGAACGCGTACGTGCCTTCAGTGCAGGATGCTGCTGGGGAGGTCGACCCCTCGGCTCAGTCATCCTCTGGGAGAAGCACAAGGCTGCACTCGATCGAATCCTTCACATTGCGTCTTCCATCACGATAACTCAGGTGAGAACTCTTGTCTATTGAAAAAATAGGCGAAATATATGTGCTCAGCAATCTATTTCGCCAAGGTTCTCCTAAACTTAAAACTATTTCAAGATTATCGTAGCTTAAAAAATTTATTTTTCAAATTTTGTTATCCACCACTTGAAAATATTACACATTCATATAGATTTTTTGTATATATTATTTTCAGATTGATATAAAAATTGATTTACAAAAAATTATTATTAGAAATTTGTTTTACTGGTTAGACAAATATTTGACTTTTATACATAAAAATAAATACAATAAATAAATCGACGACGGTGACCGAAGTGACCCCCCCCCCCCCGCTACCCGCGGGAAGGGGGGAGGGGGGTGTGAAAACCCGAATCAAGAAACATCAAAATAAATAAATAAAAAATAAATACAATAAATAAATTGATATATACGACGCTTAAACTACCAGCAAATCGAAGCGTCTATAGAGTGTCTGTTCTTGCCCTTGTACTCGTAAAAATCGGGATGAAGGATTTTGTAAAGGGGTGGTGAGTTTTATCAAGATGACTAATCCGGGTTTGTGGGTAGCCGGATGAGGAGCAACGTCCACAATGGGCTGATCTACCTGCGGAGTGCCGCAGGGAAGTTCTTCTGCGTCTCAGTGATCCACGAGACATCGAGGCCTCCTCGGAGGCTTGCGAACATCTCGCTGTTCTCGCTCAGGAACAAAGAATATGGAGGGAACTTGCTCAGTATCATTTTACCTCGCAACAGATCGCTACAACTATGCAGAATAATCCCGGAAAGGATTGGAAAACTATTTTTACATTGGCTCGAAGGTAGAAAAATTTTTTTTCAATCTTCCAACTCTATATTTTTAATCTCTGGAAAGTAAACAAAAAAATACATAGGATTTGATAGGCTACAACCATTTTTTTCACGTTTTCGACAAAATCATTCGTTTGGAAGATTTCTTAAAAATAAGAGGGTTTAAATAGTCAATTGGGGGTTTTATTAATTAATCAGTTCGATTGTATGCAATTATTTCATCGGGAATTGGGAAAAAAATGTCTATTTTTTATAAATTTTTAGATGTTCACCAAATACGTTCAATTGAACCCCAATTTTTTTCAATGATGATTGTTTCTCCCTATTTTCGAATCAAGATCTTTTGGACTTCGCGAGGAATACGCCGAGATGATCCAATTATGTAGGAATTGCCGTTGCCTCTTCTGGCGATCACTGGGACATCCCTGTATTGCTGATCAGGACCCAGCGTTTCAAGAGAAATTGGCTGACGTGGACCAATCCTCCCTCCACGTACCCATCCCACCGCAAACTTTCCTCAAATTTTTCTCACTGTGAGATCATTAAATACTTTACCTGTGAAAAATCAAGAAGGCAACATTTCTGCATTTCTAGAGATCAACTCTAGTGACGAGAAATGAAATATAGTGAGATGATATATCGTTTTTTCTTTAGAGAATCTAATATTGATCGTTGATGAAGAATTGTTCAATATATTCCAAGTGAGAACGGAGAGAAATCTTAGTCCGTTTCTTTTCACTCAGTGCAATCACCAAGAGAGCAGCTTAACTCAGTCGACTCTAAAACCGAAACTCGGATATTTTCATTGAAAAGAAAACTCAGAGAATTCGGTATTCACTGGTGGAGTGGGGAAACGAGAAACTCATGCAGCTTCAGAGTGAAATCGACATATCGACCTCTTCATTACTGAATTAATCGGACACAATGAGGGGCCATTCACTCCAGGCTTTAGTAGCATCATAACTTTCAAATGAAGTAGATTTCACATGATTCATGCAGATAAACTTTCAATTACTTCAAGTATCATGTAACATTTTATAACTGAAATTTAATTCCAATGTTTTTACCAATTCGAAATTCAAGTGCCTCTACCCTTTTGATAAATTAAAAAAATATTAAAAGCAGTAGAGAATTTTCAGACAAAACTCCACTGGGAGACAAAAACCATTTTTTCCTTTAATTTTTTTTCTAGATGAATAACAATTTTGATGTCTTCAAGAAAAGAGAGCGAAACATCAGAGATCGTTTTAAGATGTTAAGATCATTGGATTTCATTTAAAATGATTACGTGAGCAGTGAATGGCCTCTCAGAATTAAGTAAATATTGCAATAATGCGATCCGACTCATGCAATGACTCGTCCTCCGCTTGTGATGATTTTTCTGGTGCTTAGACTTCTCTGGTAGCTCAGGCGCAATTTCTAATTTCTAAAACTTCTTTGCAATTTTCTTGAAGAATAGAAAAGAGAAAATAAATTTGCTGCGAAGTGCACCTGCAAGAAAAACCGATGCTGTGTTCTATTCACGCATGAAAAAATGGAATAGAACAATCATTTTCGCAACTAAAATTCTTCTAAAGTTTTGTTAGAATTTCAATTTAAAAAATCGATTACCCTTTTTTTGTAATCTCTGTACGAAATTATACAATTGTTTTGTCATTTTGTTAAGAAACACTTAATAGTAGAAAAATCTAGATTTTTTCATTTTTCTCTATAAAAAATGTTTGAATATAATTTTTCTATTTTTTTCTGTCGGACTTCCATTCACTTCTCATTGTAAAATCCCAACTACAAATTCAGAAAATACATACCCAAAAATTCCTATAGACATTTTGTTCTAAAAACCATGTTAATTAAAATAACTTGAGGAAGTTGCATAATTCTTAACAGAATGGCAAAGAAATTTGTATTTTTCAATACAATTAAATAATTTTATTCTGTAAAAGTGATGTTCTATTCAATTTTTGTACGGGTATTCTGCTTTTTCTCACGACGAATATGTCTTTTATTGCGTTGTTTTTTCCGGACTGAACTAGATTTATACTTTATATGTACATGTACATAAATATATTTCTGTATTAATGTAAGAATCAAATTTACTTAATCGACCGGTGAAGTGAGAGTTTTTTTTTAAGTGTCGGAGGGAGAGATGGCCTCAGCAATAAAACTTGGCGCTTCCCTCCAGTCGATACGTCCGAATGATAAAATTTATTAATTAAACAGTTATTCCGGAGTGTCTAAGAATTATAATCTAATAGAATTGTGAGAAGGGATGAAATACGAATTGAATTGTAGGGGAGATTGAGGCAGAGAAATAAAAGCATAAAAAATTTGTGCAAACCCTAAATAGAAATTGAATTTCAGGGTTTTAAATATTCATTAAACACGTGCAATAAAAATAAACAAATATCGATAAATACTTGTGAAATAGCCCTCTCGCCCCTACTTCAGTTCTCATTTAACGAATTTTCAAACTATTTACGATTTATGATTAAGGTTATCGTAATTAATCAAGATATTGTATTCACTTCGTATCCTCTATTCTCGATAATTAATATTCTGAATAATTTACGAATAATTACGCAATTGGTACACGAATAATTCCTGATAATTGATATTATTGAAATCAATCTGAAAAATTAACTGCCAAAGCGAATGCTATTGCATTTACGTGAATTGAATATTTGTTATAATGAAGATTTGTTAAATTTAGTTTTGAAAACGTCGAATGATGACGAATAATTTCATGTTTTTTATACAATTGATTTTGAAAACGTCACTCGAGAGACGCAGAAAATGATTGCATGAAATGTTCTACTAACCTAGTCATTACGTAGGGTGATTAAAAGTCACTGAAAATCGATATAAAGAATAATGATTCAAGGAACAACCCGAATTATATTAATCAAATGGGGTAGCTTGTCGAGGGGGGTCTCTTGGAGCCCCTAGAACATCGCAATCTCAATGATATTTTCAGGTGGAGACTACCGAATGTAATGTTCATTATTAGACCAATGTTTAGTGCGATGTGCTGTGGAGATGCTTTTAAATAAAAATCTATTTCAATATAATTTTCATCATTTCATGCGTTTTTTTAATTCATAATTTAACACGAACAATTTTTAAAAAACCTGCATCATAAGACGCGCAACTTTTCCACGCGTTACTGAAAGGCGCATGCGCATCACTAAATATTTATTATCCACTATTCAGTTCCTCAGGGGTAAAGTATTCATTCGCGAGGTTTTTTTTTTGTATTTATAGGACACATTTTACGATTTTTTAGTCCGAAACTAATTTGTTATACTTCTTTAGATTTCGCGATCCACAGAAAATCAACCATATCAGAACAATTTCTGATTGAGTAAATTCTGTCGTAATTTAGGTTATAGACCACGTGTTAGTCTGTCAGGATCAATTGCAGTCATGTCGAATAATAAAATAACATCCCTGGAGGATGCCAAAAATCAACTTTCGAGGATAATGGAGAGCCTGAGTAAATCCCATCGCGAGCATTTACTGTCATTCGCGATTCAGGAGTGGATGACAATTAAAATTGGAGACGAGTCGGGTAATTTTTTGTATTGATATACTGTTCTGATCGTTTAAAGAACTAACAGAAAACTTTTTATAACAGATGATGACTTCAATGACGAGGATGAGAACATTCTGGACGATCCAGTGGCGACGCTGAACAAAATTGTCAAGGAGATTCGAGAGAAAATTCCTCTCAATGCGGTTTTACCCTCGGAAGACATAAAAATTCCCAGGAGAGGCCCGGTAATAATACATTCACCTCTATGGGAAGAGTTTTTTCAGTGAATGTTCCAACATTTGATAGAAATCTGAATTCTAATTTGAGGCTTATGGTTAAAATAGAGATTAGTCTTCAGTTAAACCTTTCAAAAGTCTCCATTGTAGACTTTAAGGTCCGAAAAATTAGAGAATGAAAATTTTGTTAGTATCTAAGAATTTTTCAACAAAATTTTAATCACAAAAAAAAGTTCCCATTGCCAGAGGCCGAACAAGAACAATGAATTGTTTTCTGTTCTTGTTTATAATTATTGCGATGTTAATTTCAATTTTAGAACGGCGATTGCGATCCAAAAATCACAGTACACATAGATCATTTTCTCTACGATGATGACGACGTCGAAGATTTGGTGAAAGAAGGAAAATTATCCAGATATTATTGTAAAGATTGTGGCTCCAGAAACACTGATGCTCTCAGTAAGAATTATCTCTTTACAATTATTACCTTAGATACGCTTCTTTTTTGAACGAATTGACAAATTATTCTTGGATATTTATAATGGATTGCATCTGCGATTATTCCTCTTGCCTAATAAGAATTTCTATTATTTCTTTGTTCGTCAACTTCTTGAACTCCAAAGACGATAAATTACCATAAAAAATGATGGAGTATTGTATGGTTGAATAGCAAAGGTGAGTTATTTGTTTACAGTAAAATTTGTACACTCATATGTGAGATAAATGTAAAATGTTTTGAGGGAGGTGTAATACCGAAGAAAGTGGAGACAGTCTCTGCTATTGTAACTATTGCTGCGCAATGAACCCCTTTTTTTGGTTCTCTCGACTTACGGCATTTTTTGCGTCGTCTCAATTTCCATTTTTATTCTGAAGATAATCGACTTTTTAGCCTACATATCCCACTCGGCTTCTCGTGAAGAGTTGTACCACATATTCAATACCCTGTTGCCTACCCTGAACGGCAAGATCGTCCTCGACGTCGGCTCACGATTGGGCGCAGTACTATACGGTGTAAGTAAATCAATCGCCTTTCCATTCAATCGACTCAATCGAATCAATCCCATTAAAATATTCAGTGAACATGAAGTGAACTTTATCGCATTTCCCCCAGGCACACGTTTACACCGACGCAGATAAGATAATCGGCGTGGAAATGAACACCGACTTGTGCGATCTGCAGAAAGAGGTCATTCGTAAATACAAAATGGATAAACGTATTGAGATTGTCCATAAACGAATTGAAGATGCTGGAGATGTGTTGCGTGAGGCTGATGTTGTCATCCTTAATAATGTATTTGAGTTCTATTTGTCGGACGAGGAGCAGACGAACGTCTGGAAATTTCTGAGGGAGCACATTAAAAAAGGGGCGTTTGTAATCGCTCGTCCCTCGATTGTTTCATCTCTGTCAACATTGGATACTGGAATTGATGTGGACCGATGGGTTGAACTTGCGGAGTCGGAAATTGAGCATCAGGTCAACTATTTCGACTCGGAGGAAGAGAAAGCTGACGATTTTTCGGAAATATTCTGCTACAAAGTTCTATAAATATTCTGAAATAAATTTATTATTTTTATCTAACTGCTATTCTACCATTTTTTTTTTAATCCCGAAACGGTAACTACAATATCAAAAATTCTCAAATTCAGTTCCCAAGCGCTTGTAAAAAAAACCGAATATAATAGAAAACCAAAACAGTATCCTTAACTGATTATTGCAGTTGGCCAGCTAAAAGAGGCTTTGATGTGTTCGTTAAGCCGGTATTTCCCCTTTCAGTGTTAACACTCCTATCGAGTCTGATGGCTAAACTGGTCAAGTTCAAATCACATGTTCAGTCAACCAACGGCTGCGACACCGTAATAATCCCCGGCTTTTGCATCGAAAGGCTCCCATTCAGCATTCAATCTCTCAATCATCGGAAATTCAGCCGAAGTCGTCAATTAATTTCATTCAAGTCGTCTCATCAAAAACCGTCAATTCATCTGTCAGGAAATTTTGTGAGAAGGATGTAGTAATTCTTAATCATCGGAAACATCAGAGATTCTCCCAGGTAAGAATTATCCATTGTATTTACAATTGTTACTCAAATCATAAATAACTTAGACTAGACAGTAGATAACATGCATTATCGCAATAGTCAGTGGGTGAACGAAGAAAAACAACACGAAAGTGTTTCATTGTTTCCCACTGACCGACGTATGCAATTATCCAAACACGATAAATGCTGGTCTATCAATGGTGGAAGTTATATATTTATGATAACACTCAATCATAGTTATCGGGGACATTAAAAAATAAACGAGAGACTTTCTGGCCTTGGGAGATGACATTGACCTGTTTCCATTTTAAAACAATGTCCTCAGTTGCCTTCCTTACTAGGCCTACTCTCGTTTTTTCGGTGAGCCACTGGGATAACCCAATTACTAGCATTCCATCCACCTTCCTCAATACACGAGACTTATCGAGTTTTCGAAAGTTGGTGAGATTCAAACGAATGACCCAGTTTGGATTCGATTGAGTGGGGCTCGGTTGGTAAAGGCAGGTATCTAGAGATGCGGGTCATTCACTTGAAAGGTATGGAGAATATCATTATTTCTTTTCCTCGTTGTTTTAATTGTTTCATTATTAATTTTACGAGTGGATTGAGTACAGAGTTTGCACAAAAAACTCTTGTGAGATTTCATGGGTTCTAAAGTGAGACTGAAAAGGCTTTGGTATTTCTAGCAACAACAAATGTCCACTATTAAAAATCGAGAAATTTGTCCTAATTACCTGTTCTCCAGATTTCTCTGTCTTAATTTGAGCCGCCTCAGGTGCTTCCCTTCACCATAAGATTTTCAAAACCTTAAACTTGAAAATTTCGGAAGTTTTACGTACGAACTCCCTTTAAATGTTTCTCTTCAAATATTCAAATCAAATCGTCAAAAATCTTATTTAAATCTTTGGCGTCTTAAAATATCGGGTTATTCTTCTACAGGCATGTATAGATCTCGTTTGACCTCCAACTAAATTCATTATACTATTCCACCGTTATGAATAAGTACTGCTAAACACTTAAACCTAATACTTAATGTTAAATTAATCTGATATAAGTATAAATATAAATTCAATATTACATCTAATATCAATAATGACTGAATAACATTCAGTATTCTCATTATCGATATCCGACAATTAAATGACACTGACGCAATAGATGCTAATGGTGAGATAATGATACGCAACCATTGATTCATCATCAACAGAATTTAGACTTCGGTGAATGACCAACAAATCGTCCAATTGACACGTCCTTTTCATAGGCATCAGGTTTGTTCCGCAATCACAACAAATTATAATTATAATGACCCAATTGCCACAGGTGGTTAACAACGATGGTTCTCCAGAGTTTATGACCGCAATAGAACTGTTACACAATGGAAAAACACGTGTCGATGACTTACGCAATGCCCTTACGGTTCAATTTCCTTATTGGTACTTCTGGTAAACAATCGAATGAAGAGGATTGGGTGCAGATGATTTGTGTGTAGGTGATACCTCTACCGCAAAGTTATTTTGAAGGTCTCAGAATTCAATCAGTTTTATTACAACTACTTGCTGGTATACTTCAATTTTAATATAGAATTCCGGCTGCAACACCCCAGCAGTTGTTTCAGGGTGATATGATGACGAACACGATAGGAGAAATAATAGTCACGTAATTAATACGTTTCCGGTAGTGCAGTTTGTTCTCGCGAGATATGTGGACAGTTTGTCTTCCCTATCATGCACGCTATTTTATGTACAAATATTTCATGTTGTGGAATTCATGTGGATTTTTTTTGGACGAGCTACTCGTGAACTTTGTAAATAGTTTCCCTCACGAGTGAGAATAGCATCGCAAATCACAATAGTTTCTTCTGAGGTAAAATCGTCATTTTGATAATTCACTTGATGCAGGAAATATTTTCTTATCAAGCCTTGAAGATGTTAGGAGATTACAGGTGATTCTGGACTAACATTTACTAGCATTAACATTCGGACAAATGATTGATATGAAAATTGATTGAGGGTTTTGGCTGTTGGGGTATTGAATTGTTTAACTGCTTTTTTCATGAAGATCAATGTTTACTGCCAACGAACCATTATGTTCTATAATCGTTTCCTAAAGTGCTCCCAATTATTGTCGATTTTTTTGTAGGGCAAACTCCATTGAAAATTTTTCAATTGGTTCGGCGTAATAGGCTTAGAATGAGATGTTTCAATAACTAACTTCATTCTTAAATTGAGTGATTTTCTATATCGTAATTCTATATCTCCAAATCTCGCAATTTTCATATTTAATTTTTCTCAGGAAGAAGCAAATTCAGTGAAAACGAATAGAAAATTTGGAGCCAATTAATGTATTGTTGTCAGTGCCGTTTGTTCTCATGCAATTTTCCTCCAGTTTTTTTTCGTTTCAGTCGAGAAGACTTTTATTTACCATCGGCCCAAAGATGCGGATCATTTCATGTTCATCGAATTTTCTCGACTATTGTCATTGGGACAAGCTCGAAGCAAACTGTGCAAACACTTCTATTCATTTTCCACTTGAGAATAGCATCAGAATAGTTTCTTTAGAGTTAAAAAGAGCAACAGAAAAATTATAATTTACAACATTCTATTCAAACATCCTTTTCAACGACAACATTCAGTGGCCAGCTAGTGTTGAATTTAAAAGGTTCACGTGTTTGTCAAGCGTCCCCACGAGGTCGTTTGGTAAAAAAAAGGCCTAGAGGAGGTTCAATGCAGCCGGTGATATCGGGAGCATCGATATTTTTTATTCTATTTTTTCTGGGTTACGAGAGCGATTGCACGCTCCGAGCGCCATAGTTAAATTTCCCGCCTAGATTATGAACATGACGTTTGTACTGGCCAATGAGACATAAGTCTTACGCGAGAAGTTAGCCGATGACCTGTGCAGCTAACTTAATTTATGTGCTTGTGCTTTCTTAAACGGGATAAATAGGAATTATTTTTTCAAAGCGATGAACCTTGATAACGGTCGAGCACTCTGTACCCTTCAGTCATCTGTTTTAGACGCTTCTAAAGAGATTTAATGATGCATCGTTCCATCGGGAATTGAACAGCTGGAATTTGTCGGATATCATTTGCTGAGGGGAGTCCGGTCACTTCTATCTATTTGAATTACGGGAAAAGATTATTTTTATTTAGAACTGGATGATTTATCACCTATGCACAAATAGAAATATTCAATCAGAAATTACATATTTTTCCGACTATTTCTCAGCCAAATGTAGAAAATATGTATGAAGTTTCATGGTGCTGTGAATATTACTTCCGCAATTTTTGTGTGAGTCGCCGGACAAATTACATGCCACAAAATTTTATAAGTAATTCCGTAACCAATCGGCGAACTGTAAGTTTCACTATTTTCGTGGCTTGATTTTTAGCCATCATTTTTCATTTTTCATTTTTCATTTCTTCAATTGTTTTTTTACCTCATTAAATCAATGATTACAAAGCTTGCACGTGTTTAATAGTAAATTTGATAATATATATATTGCTGTATGAGAATAGATTTTTCAAGAATTTTGATAGGAAATTATTCATCATTTTTATGAGATTGAAACGAAATTGGAGGAAAGAAATTTGAATAATTTGAGAGTTTACTAGTTCTAATACTCCAAGACCTTCAAGATTATCGAAGATTTCTCGAATATTTCGTTCGTTACCAACGAGAGGGGGGAATGTTCCGAAGAAAATACCGAGCGCGTGGAGCGAGGGATTTTTCAAAAAATTTTCTCCCAACGTTAATACGCAGGGAAATTCGAGGTAAACATCCCATTAATTTGGAAAGTCGAGGAGTATTCGGAGAATAATTTTTCTCATCGCGCTTTCTGTCCAATCGGTGTGCAGGGTTCTTCGGGGTTTCGTGACATCTGCGGCACATTTGCTGTCAAATTTTTGACAGATCTGTGAAAAACAATTGACAGGGTAGAGGAGTATTTTCGATTTGATCATATCCCTGCCAGCCGGGAGATTTTCAGGGCAACACCAACGGAAAGTTGCCATGAAGCCACGAATACTGCTCGTCATTTGGCCAAAGTTGGGATAAGAAAATAGTATATTTCGTAATAAGTGCAACAAAAACACTTTTTTAACGACTTACGCACAAAATTTTTCAAAATTTGAACACACAAGTCAATCAACTCGATTGAACTATTGAAAATTTGTCAAAATTTCTCATCTCCGATTCACATCGAGCGCCTAAAATTGTATATTTCCGGCTTATCATTATGGGATTTTTTGTCTCGTATACACGGAGAGAAAATTCCATAAAAATTACGTCTCAGTCTCGTAATCTGCAAGTGAAACCAATATTCCGTAAAAATTACGGAACAGTGCCGTACTTTTTTACAGAACAAGTCCAGGAAAAAGTGCGAAAAGTTCAATAAAAAAGTACGTCACTGTTCCGTAATTTTTACGAATTTATATTGTTTTGACTCGCAGATTACGGAACTGAGACGTAATTTTTATTGAATTTTTCTCGCCGTGTGGAGTTTGGCGACTAACCACGCGAGTTAAAAACCCCACAACGATAGCCCAGGAACGATATTTTTCCGTAGTGATTTTCACTTTTTCGAGTTCGGGGAAGGGCCCATACCGATCCCTAGACGAGGAAATGTGAAGAAGAGTACGGAAAAGTTAGTTTTCGTGAAAAATCGCCCGGGGATTGATACGGCTTCTTGCCCGAACTCGAAAAAGTGAAAGTCGCTACGGAAAAATATCGTTCCTCGGCTATCGTTATGAGGTTTTTTGACTCGCGTGTTTGGCCGCCTCGCCTACGGCTCGACTCTCCAAACTCCATGCGAGTAAAAAAAACCCCACAACGATAAGCCGGAAATATACAAAATCCACGCCTTGCCCTGGAAAACATATTATCCTCCGCCACATGCTTGCTATCCTCACCTTCAACTTGGAAGACAATTTTGCACGTGGGAGACGATGATCTGTTTTCCAAGGCTCGAGCATGAAATGTACTATTTCCCCTATAGCGTGATGAAAATAATCAAATTTATTAGATCAGCGCTGTTTCATGAATTTTGAAAACATCGCGAACGAAGTCTGCAATTATTATCGATGAACCTGGCAATACAGATAACGCATGACGTCTATCCGTATTTAATTAAATAATAATAATAATTAATTCAAACATTCCGATTGCAATTTATTGAATTTTATGTTAACTCTGAAATGTCAATAATTCTAAAGACAATAAGGGAAAGAAGTTGGATTAACATTTTGGGCAAAGTTAAAAAGTCATCAAAATCAACTGGAAGATTACAAAAAATTAATTAAAAAGGCTCATATTTTGAAAGTTTATTAAAAGCTATTGAATTTCATCTGTTACGAGAATTTTCAAAATATTGATATTCACCCGCGTTTCACTTTATTTATTATGCATTCCATAAATACGCGCGAGCGCAAGACATCTCACATAACGTTAATGTTGTTTACATTGTCGAAGACTAACACAAGAACCATCTGATAGCCGCATAAATTATATCGCTAGTGTAAAATTGGAAAAAAAAAGAACGAAGAATACGACAAAAAGCATTGTCGATGTCCAGTAACAACATCAATCGAATGAAATTCGATAAATCTCGCGCAAATGCCGAGATTTTTCCTCAATCATCGAACCAAAACCAAAATCAATTAGAATCGTCGTACAGTTCGTCGTGAAACGACAATGATTAAATTAACTGAATTTCCCCTGACCGATATTTCACGAGAATATACCATAATCGGTATTTATTCAAATGAGTCGACGTCAGAGATGACGATAATTGAAACTGTTACACGTACATTCCGACAACGCATTCGCTGCTCCGACCACTCTCCCTAATGACTCTAGCTAATTGCTCCTTCTCTTTTATCGATAAATGGAAGTGAAATAGCTCACTAGTTGCACAGAATTTGAAGTTCATAAAAACAGAAAAAAACGCGGAAACTGTAATTAGATTTTTTCATATTTAATAACAATAATAAAAAATAATGAAAAAATATATATTATAAGATGAATAGTTTCAGAGTTGACTTAACAATCGTGTTAGGTTTTTGGAAAGAAAAAATTCTTAAATTATGACAACCCAAATTTTTATGGAAAAATCCAGAATTTCAAGCATTTCTGTTACAATTAAAGATAAAATTTTTAATTCAACTCAATTAGAATGTTTTTCATTTTTGCATCATTGGCTTGAATAATTAATTTTAAAAAAGTTTTTAATCAAACCAAATTTTTAAATGAAAGCGGAGCAATTTTCTAGAAATATATTATCGTGCACCGTTTCAAATAACCCCCAGGAATCTCAAAAGAGCGAAACATTTCCCCTCGAAAGTGTCTCGCCTCGAAATCTGGAAGAGCATTGCTGAACGTAAAATTGAAAAAAAAGCCATGATGAGCTCAAGTGGCCCTCCACTTGATGAGATAATGGCATCTCACAAATGTTCACTCATAGCAGACTAGGAAATCCATTCAAATGTACCGGAGAATTGATACATGAAACGTCGGATAGATTGTACTGGAGTATCTTGTCTCTGGTTACCCAGGGGCACCATCATTCAATCGAAACTTTCTTGTTTCTTCGGTCTCCCTCTGACGCACGTTGTGACGTCAATCGGCGGTGGTGAGAAGTTGCAAGAGTGCCTCTCTGGTAATACAATTTTTTCGAAAAAAATATCATGGAACCTACCGTCACAGCCTCTTCCCGATCATTGAAAATATTTCATGGATAAGATTCCATTTGATCATTCTAATACTACAATGATCCCAACTCCTCCCCCCTTCCTTCCGAATGGAATGTATTGAGCCAGCACCGAACAATTTCGTCACTAAGTAAATCGTTAATTTATCGCCGCAGGCATGACGTACGGAAAAAACGTAGATGGGATTTTGATGGATGTTCTATTAGATATCTACTGAACTTTCTGCGAGTTACTGTTGTGGTTTTCTTAATGGGAAAAGGGTCCGTAGAAGAAATAGTCTTGGAACAAATTAATATCATTTGGCGAAATAGTTTCTACAACACTTTCTGGACCAATTTTTTTTTTTTCGATTCTTTAAATAAACAGAGATGGCATATTTATTGAAAAAATGGGAAAATTGCAGTCGTCCCACTATGACAAAATAAGGTGCATAGGCAAATTAAAATTTCTTGACATCTCTATTCAATCATTTACATTTATGTTTAAAAAACGTTCGTGGTAATTTTTGGACAATTTTGCAGAGGTTTTCGGATTTTTCTAAAAAAAAAACTTCTCAGATTCAAAAAAACACTTGAAAACCATTCTCCCGACCTAAATCATCTTCCTCTCACCAAAAAATCCTTCCCATTCATTTAATCACAAAATTATCACTCATTATCTCGCCTAACCTTTCAGTTTTTCCGTTTCCTTCCAGGAAGCAGAAGACGAGATAACTCAAACAAACGGGAACACGATCAACAAAGTGAAACAGAGCAAGGCGACCCGTGCGTTTATTCTGACCGAGTTTACTCAGGTTTTACAGCCCCCACCATCTGGTCATTTACCCAAGCGCCAGTTCCCGAGGCTCAGAGTGTCGCGGGACCTCCACGGGTGCGCCAGACGTCTTGACGTCACGTACATCGGGTCAAGCAACAATTCAAAGCCACTACCCAAATTTCCTGAATCAAGTGGATCTCGTGTGAACTCTCGAGTGTTTTGATTCCACCTTTTCTTTTCTTTTATTAATCGCAGTGAGTGTGAGCGAATGGTGTGAAGGTTAGTAAGTGTATTCAAGTTAGCAAGGTCCACAACCATGCGCATGGTTGTATAGGTTTTCGTTAGCAATTGGAGGGGGCCAAGGGCTGGACAAATTGTCCCGGCGACGCTTCCTTTCAGAGGAGAACGAGGTAATGGCTGCCACCGTCTGTCGACTGATTGGTTGCACTGGTGGACATTGGGGTGAGAATGCGCCTCGAAATCAACCTTTTTATTCGGAAAGTCTAGGCACCATCTTTAATGCCCTCGTCAAGCATGAAAATCTCGAGAAAAAACATTGAATGTTGAGGATGATGATGCTTAGTTGGAAAAAATTGTGATTTATGTGTCAATTTGAGTAGAAGAGTCGGAAAATCTAGCGACCTTGACAATTAAAAGAGAGAATTGTGATTGGGATAGTTGAAGTGGAAATAGCACACCTCCCGTTTTTTATTATTAATTTGACTGAGAGACATAGGAAGCGTTTGAGTGCAGGATGATTGAAAAGGTGAGATGATACTGTGAGTGATATGAAGGCGAAGGAAGTTTTTAAGAATCCGATCGACGGAGATGTGGACTCGATCGAGGCCAATGAGAGATATGACGAGTTTGATACGGTAATGGTGCCCGTCTCGAGGAGTCTCAGCAGGAGTCCACAGAGTGATGAGGGTATTGAGACTGACGCTGAAGCGAGGAGAAATATTGTGAGCAGGTGCTGGAGCATTGACTCCTCCAATGGAGATGACGAACAGGGGAAGGCCTCTCTCTGCCAGAGAAGGCTGTCCAAGAGCAGGGTCACCAGGTGCTGTAGTTCGGATAGTGCGGTTTTAAGCGATGATGAGCTGACTAAAGGTAAGGATGAGGATTCGATCAATTGAAGGGATTCACGACAGTTTTAGAACTTTTTAATTTTCGTTTTGTCGGGTGCCCTTCCCATTTGAGCTATCCCAATATATAGAGGAGACGTGGAGATAAGCTGATGAGGCTGAAGTTGTATTTGAAACGACTAATTTTGCCATTGCAATATCGCTCAATGAATCGACTTGAGACGAAAGTAAAAAACATCACATCTCAATCTCGTCATTGTCTAGATGAGATGCCGATTTTTTGAGTTTTCTATTTCTATCATTTTGTTTCATCGGAATGATGCAAGGAACACAGAATTAAATGCTCATATGAACAATGGAGTACTATAAGAGTTAGATGTGGTTAGATAGGTGGCATTTGGATAAATGAAAATTGAGTCGCCACAGTTTCAATTTTTCAATTAGGAAATATAAGCAGAATTACAAAATTGATGAATATGTATGTCTTTCCACAGCGACCATAAATCAATACGTAGATAAAATCATCTAAAAACATTTCTCAATTTTTTATTGTCAAGATATTGAGAACAGTTCAATCATTTCTAGTTTAATTGTAAATTACTGATGATGCGTTAAAAGTTGATGATTGAAAGTTAAAATTGGCTCAAACAATATTGGTTTTATGAGAGCAACAACAATTAAACAGGTAGCAGAAAAAAAAACATTTTTGCAACTCACAAATGTAATCATTTGCTGCATTTTTAGGGAGTACTGTGGCATACTTCGTGTGGGCCCAACGGTCACGGTAATGGCGTTGACCATTACTATTGGGCCCCATGATTGACGCTCAGCCTTTCTTTTCCGTTTTGTAGGCATTTTAACAGTTTTTGACATTCTTGGGTACAAGTTTTGTAAGAGATAATTGGTTATCGATTTTGAATAACGAAATCGATTATTTAATTAGCAAATACTACACGTTCAATTATTTTAGATTTTTATTTGTGACTCTAACAATCTTGCTCTTTAAAAAAAGGGGGTGGACATGTAGGGTGAGGTGGGATGTGATTGAACATTAATATTATTATTATTAATTATTATTAATCAACGCATCATTTCTTTGTTTCGATGTGTGAATTGCAAAATTTTGAAAGATAATTGCCGCAGCTTCACCCAGGAGCACATGGGATTTCCAGTCTCTAGGTGGCGTAACGCTCACAGAGGGAAATTATGGGGCTTTTTCATTTTTTTGTTTGCAACCGACTAATATTAAAATATACAGAAAAAAAATGAGAAATCGTAGATTCAGTAAAATTTGGGGAATGTCCATTTTGCCCCCACACGCCCTACAAAATATTTTCATCGACAGGGGTTGCCCCTTCCTGTGGTTATATTCAGAGCCATTTGAAAATGTTCAAGCATATTTTCTCGACAAAACATGTCTTTTTTTTCTTAAGCTGTCCGTTTCGCCCCCATCTCCGGTACTGATTTCCATTTCAATTATCTGTCAACAGTGAGCCATAGCGTCGCCTTCTAAAAATTGACTATTAAGAGTATTATGTATTATTATGTTTTATTTGCCATTCCATTACTAATTCTATTGGATTTGTGTCGAATTTTCTAGCAGGTTTTGCCAATTTCTATTCATATGTTCAATTTAAAATCTTGTATAGAAATCAATGCAATTGTGATTTTTACGAGTTGAACAGATAGTGAAAAAAAAATTAAATAAAAAATCATTGAAAGGTGGGACGGAGCGTTTTAATCTTTGTTCATTTTGTATTATCTCAAATTTTGTATTAGAGGGGAAGCGAGAAGGCGGAGTAATTTGATAATAAAGGGTACTAACCGGATACATATAGTGAATCTATTCCCAGCAAATTTCAAGTCGACGATTTTCGCACATATTCACCACCAAACAAACAATGCACAACAATTAAAATCATTATATCGATTTCCTGATTTTTAAGACATTGTTAGATTTTGGAATTTTTTCGAGGTACAAATTCACTCTTCACAAGTTTTTTTTATACTTTCGTCGTTAGAAAAGGACCATTGATTTTTTGTTATGGGATTTTTCATATTGTAAAGAGGAGAGTGCTTCATCTCTCAGGGGACTTTCTCTGTAGGGGTTTTTCCAAAATTACATCTGGTCACCAGAGAGGGTCAAGATTGGAAAAACCCAGGGTTCGAGTAGTGGAGGAAAATTGTATTGCCCTCTTGGATTGAGTGTGCCCTGGGCCGCACTAGAAAATATCCCTTTTAGTTTTTCCAGAGCGAGCATCCTTAGAGCGAAGTAGTACTTCACTATGTCAAGTCCAAACTGCACTTTCAATAATAATATTCAGTGTTAAAATATAAAAAACTTTTTTTTTCATTTCGATCCCCATAATTCAATATATTTAACAACAGTTTCTCTCGTTTTCTCTTTTTTCGGGTACTTCAAAGCTACCTACGAATCTGAAAAAACAAAAACTTGTTAAAATAGACAAAATATTTTTCAATTAATTTTTAATTCTTAAGTGACATTTTTAACGAGATTTCTTTTTAAAAAATGATAGGTAAAGATGTTTTACCACATTGCCAAAATTTACGAGATTTTAGACTCGATTCTCCGGAATTTTAAAAAGAACGTGCCGAAGTTTCACCTGCCCCACACTCTGAAAATTAAAACTCGCAAATAAAATCATTTTTATAATATGAAACCTCTCAAACAATATGAAACGGCTTAAAAAATACTTTTTAATAGCATTGGCGTTGAATTTTTCGCACTAATTGAAAAACTAATTGCGGTACAAATGAGTACAAACGATGCCAAACCATATGCAATTAATTTTTTTTGTCGCACCCCAAAACTAGATGCTGCACGATTTTCGATGCATCCCTTACGCGGAAGGGTTAGGGGTACAAAAAAAACTGATTTTGGTACAATTGGGTACTACACTGAAGTCAACATAACTTTTAACATGAAATGCTACCCCTACTACCTCCATTTTGCGTATGATCGCATTACCCCCACTCCTTCGTTTGATGTTAAAAGTTATGCTGACAACCATAACCGAGTACATTCATATGCCGTTTAAAAAAATCAATTTTTTTCAAATTCGATGTCAACTTCACACAGCTTGAAACGTCATATGTTCATGCCTGTGTGAATTTGTTTCTGGAATTTACCTGCATGATATAGAAGAAAATTCAAACTCCAGATCTCCATATTTTTCATTGAAAATCAATCGGTAAATCTTATGTCACTTTCGAATTCACAAACCATCTTAGATTGCTATGAATAGCACGAAGTTCTTGCTCCCATCCTGCTCGCACATCGCGTAATGGACACCGAAGAGTATTTAAATCATCAGTACATCATTATGGTTGTTGTTCTGTGTATCACTCACCATCGCTATCACTATTGTTAACTGTGCCAACTTGTTCCACACCGACAAGTTAGGTGTTAGAATTTCTACTGGTATAATAATGCTGGAAAAATATCAAGCACGTGAGAGGTAATCAATAACAGAGGCAATGTGAGAACAATATCAAATGGTGCGTTTATCGTACGGAGAGTCGCAAACGTATCTTCGAATATCAGAAGAGCCTTGTCAATCACGGCTTTGTGGCTTGATCTCACAAAGATTGGAATGGTTGAGCTTTTCTCGTTTTCAAGCCTCTTCAGATAATTGAGTGCAATATAACCAACTGTCAATTATTTCCGTCAGATAAAATACTCCTCGCAAAATTTGGTATGATTCAGTGAAAAGTATCCTCAGTTGTTGGTCAGTTAGCCCTGGCAGTCGAATAGATCAATTAACTTCAGCTGTTGAAATTCAGTTTTTCGAAAATTCTAACGCTCAATCTCTACTTCTTCTGGCATAAAATATTTAGCAGCACGTCTAGACTTCATTTGGTCAAGAATTTCATCTCTGGTGTTATCATCAGAATTCCATCTCTTTGCACACGTATTGTCCAGGTGGCAAGCACTTCTGAGCCGAGACTGAATTTTGGAAAGAAGCTTATCCGAATTATCATGGTCTAGTGACATTTTTAACCAGAAACATTCTTCGACTACTCAACAAACTTTTGTTTCCCATCGATAGTCATCCTACTCGTCAGGTATGAACTGAGAGCGTTTTCTCTTTCCCAGAATTTTGAACAAATCTTTGGATTTTGAACTTGGAAATATTTTGAACAAAACTTTGGATTTTGAACTTGAAAATATTCAGTCTTTATGTTTCTTTCATGTGTTGCAGATTAAATTTTTGTATTTTTTCTTTCTTTCAAAATGTGGAGAATTGAGCTTAGAATCCCGTCAATTTTTGACAATGTGGTGGAAAATTTTTCACTATGAAATTAAAAACCAGCAGATATTTGTTTCTTCTATTGTGATAATGCTTCGATTTTTCAGAACTTTCCTATACTCTTAGGTAGCTTTGAAGTACCCGAAAATAATGAAATGAAAAACACGGTTTATTAAGCATAAAGAGTCAGGTTTGTTATAATCATCTGAAATTTTCCACAAAATCGCTTTTTTTGGTGGTGAATATGTGAAAAAATAGCCGGCTTAAAATTCATTGGGATTGGATTAGACATGCCTACAAAATCATAAAACACGCTCCGTTACGGCTTTTGTACTATTGTTAACAATATTGTGAAAACATTTTCACAAGTAAATAATGATAATTCGCGGTGTAATATTGCACTTATTTTCCAAGTGAATATCTCTCATTTTATAGGGATTTTACAGGATTACAAATTAGCTGACAGATGATCATTTTTTAAATTCGGTCCAATATTAAACCGTAAATTATCATTATGTACTTGTTCTGTGGTCATGTGAAATTAGTATATTTTGTAACAAGTGAAAAAAAATGTAGGAAAATGTGGGACTCGTGGGATTATATCACTCGCCTTCGGCTCGTGATATAAACCTCCCACTCGCCAAAAGCCACTTTTTTCACGAGTTACGAACATAATTTTCCATCTCAATGTGTCGAAATAGTATATTTCGTAACAAGTGAAAAAAAATGGTTTTTGGCGAGTGGGAGGTTTATATCACGAGCCGAAGGCGAGTGATATA
>JAPYZM010000820.1:0-24598 GCA_030522845.1 Psyttalia concolor
TGATAATGAACGAATTAGTTATCTAATGAAAATAGGAATTTCTTCGTTGGAGATGACGAGTAATGACATTGAGAAATTATGAAATCATCCGGAATGAGAAATTCCTTAATAGAAATAAGGCTAGTCATAATTCAAAAATATGAGAAATTCATCCCACTAAAACTTTTGGTTACTTCGTCAAACTACCAATTATCGTACACAAAAGAGTTGTGTCTTGTGGTCAAGAACGCCCATATTTATGATAAGAGTATAAGTTTCTGTGTCCAAAGTTTGAATGGGCTGTGCTAGGAATCGATTCATTCATCAGAATATTTCCAAATTTGGAAGATTGACAAGAACACATTTTCTCGCCCCAAGCACATCGTCTTTGTCAGAAGATTTTTTCCTCAGTGCAGAGAGTGACATTGACCAACAAATAATTTATTTCATTCAGTTGAATTATGAAATCCAAAGATATCCCCAGAATTCTGTTTTTCCAATGTGTTCGAATTTAATGAATTTAAAACATCAAAACATGAATTAAATTTCAATTTTCAATTTTCAATTTTCTTCAGTAAAACTCAGAAATATATCGACATTTCAACAATAGTTCATTTCGATGACTGCTTCTACACATCCCAAAAAAACCAAAACTTAAATTTGAAGGATCGCAAAAGCTTCCACTTGGAAGGAAAAAGTAAAAAAAAAAATCATTGCCCCTCGGAATCGGCCAATTAAACGCGTCCGGAGTCGGCCATAAAAAAGAAACAGAAAAGGACGAGTAAACAAGAAATAATAAAGGCCCCCGGAGGGCGAGTGAGGTAAAAGGAATAAGGAAAGAGAAGAGCCTCAAGAATACGGTAGCCCGGGCTAAGTTATATTTGATGCGTTGATAATTAGTTTTCAAGAGAGGGCCTGGCCTCTGACTCTTTTTTCCCCTCTCCTCTCGGTATTTTTTCCTCCTCTCTCCTCCTCCCGCTCATTTTTCTTATCTCCACAGTTCACCCCACTCCGATGTTTCGCTCTATACCAGTTTCTCCGTTTATCTCACCAGTTTCTCTCGGTTCTTCCCTTCCAACTTGACTTCACTACCGGGGGAACTTCCCAAGTGGAGCTGTCAAGCCGACCATTTGTTTCTCGACGCGCGTCCACATCTTCTCTCCCCTCCCCCTCCCTCATCTGTCGACCATTCTCGAATTTTAATGCCCTCATCCTCGGTTTTCAAATGCCCTCTCTTTGTACTCGTCAGAAGAGGAAAAAAAATACATTGAATTGAAGGAAAAAGAAATCGAATGACATTTATTACGACATCTTTGAGTGGTGGGAGGACTTGAATTTATTGGATGTTCGCGTAAAGTAAAAAAAAAGTCAACTCCACAACTGGGAAGTGATTCTCTAGTCATTCTAATAATAATTCTCTTGTCACCGTGATTTTTTTTTGTTTGAAGATGAACCTTGGGATTTCTTCTTCGTATTCAATTATTCCTTGACAATCAGTTCAATTTTCAACTAATTATTTTTGTAGGGCATTAACAGAACATTAACAGATTGAAAGAAATCCCTCAGTAGAAATTAATCAAATGGAGTGAATCTTAATGCCTTCTTGAACTTTAATACTCTTATCTTGTCCTCGACCGGAAAACAACACGAAATAGATTCAATTGAATAATTTTATTACGAAAAGGGGGGAGACTCAAATTTATTGAAGGCTCCCGTAGAGAAGGAAAAGTCAACTTCCAAACCGGAAAATAATTCTCTAGTCATTATTCCATTGTCATCTCAACTTCTCTATTTTTTTCCAGTTTGAAGACAAAACCCGTGGTCGCTCCTTCGTATTCACTTCTCGCATCCGCCTAGAATCAATCCTGGGATGCTCCGAGGACGACAAACACACACCAGAGAGAAGAGAAATACTTCAAGGACAACGCGAATCAGGAATTGTTCTCGCGTTCATTGTACAGAAGTGGAAAAATAAAAAATTGGCTTGAAATTGATGAACAAGTGAAACGTAGAAAATGCTTGGGTTTTGTTGAATTATAGATGTAGACAAATGAAAGATTGTATTCGAGTAAGACTCTTTTTTTACCTTTTATATTTATTTCCTCAATTTTATTTCAAAATTGATAACATATTTGTTAATTCTACTTTGAGCACAATTTCGAATTAATTACACTATAAAAACTAATCCTTAAAGTCAGTTAAATTTTTTTTTTCATCTTATGGATAACTAAAATCGAAGATTTGAAATTTTTCGTGAGTTGCTACGTAAAAATTGTTTATGAAATTAAAACAAAATAATAATTTTCGAGTGATAGAAAATGATAGTTTTCAGTCTGAAAATAAAGAATAATGACTTTTTTCATAATTTTCATTGTCACGTCCATCTGTAAATTAGAATTTAATTGATTCCTCCAGAATTCAATAGCTCTTCAGTCTCAAATTTTTTTTTTCCTGAAAATTCATGAGTAATTCTTTTCAACTCGAGCTTAAAAAATAAAGAATTGATTGAGGTTCCATATTTTGCGCTAATTCCGCTGTTGATGTTGCGCATCGATTGGGAAACCGATCCGTGGAGGTCGGCGCCTCCGCCCCACTACATTTTGACATTAATCCCCGGGTTCTTCAGGACTCCTCGCATGCAAATGCATCCCAGGTTATATTTAGATCGGGGCATACAAGCACACTGACAAAATGAGGGATAGCCTCTTGTTTGTGCGAGAGGCTTTTACTCGTCCGTATTATATTGGTGCGCCTGCACGACAGAGAGACGGGCGCAAGGAGAGCGGGGAAGAGTCGGAGGAGTCGGGGGAGTCGGGGGGAGGTGATCGTGTACGGTGGAGAGAGGAGAAAAGGAGTAATGAAAAAAAGTACGACGAATAAAAGTAGTAAGAAGAGGAGATGCGTGCGTGCGTGCAACTCCCGGGGACCCGTCAAACCGGTTACCCACGCGGTCCGACACCAACACTGCCCTGGAAGACACCAACTCCAACACCCTACCATCAGGGAATGAAAGTATAGGGCCTTTGGCTAACAAACGCTGATGCTTATTGCCGGGGAAACAGTCAAATTTTTCCACTATCAAATGATTTATTTGCGGTCAGGATTCTGGATGTATTCGAACTCCCAAGTAATTAAAAAAGATAATTGTTGGTGTCCGAGAATGTTTTCTTTGAATCTCAAAAAGTAAAGAGGCAACCAGGTATTGCAATACGTTCATATTTTTTGGGACTTTCTCGATTACAGATAAATAATGGAAATAATTTGCAAATATTTTCTGAGACGTTAACTATTTCTTGATTTTTTCGATTTGTTACGGTGATTTTAATTCACAGAAACTGTTAAAAAATTCTATTTCCACTCGATTACATGGAATTCAGATGAGTTCAGATTGATTTAGATGGTCGATAGAAATAATCAGCAAGTCTCTAGTATAGTAAATAAGAATGAATATTCCTCTTGAAACGAAGCAATATTGCAGCATCTTTACTTCAGAAAATAAAAAAAATACATTAAAAATTGCGGTCTTATAGTTTTATTTCTCCTTTCGCACATTTTTATATCCACTCTGCAAAAATTTTGTAATCCCATGGGCTATTAATCTTAAACTCCGCGAACGAACGTTCCACCGTCAGTCAACATTCTACATATTCCTAGAAGCCAGACTCGAAAGACTTCCAATTGTTCTCTCCAGTTTCTCGTACAACCAAGACGATTAGACAGACATGCATCCAAGAAGAAGAAACCTATGAATAATCCTCGGCTCTTTCAAAGACCCCATAAATCTTGCAATTAGCCTGAAACAACTGCCCCCTCTTCCCTTAAAAAAAGAGTCATCAACATCATCGCTCCGAAATTGTTTGTTCCACTCGAAGCGGAAAAAACATATCCGTTACTTCAGCATCAGAACCACGAAAAATCTCCCGGGAAAACGCAACGAATTCCCCAGCAAATTCTATTGAATTTTTTACAATTAAAAAAATACCATTCGATTGTTCTATATAAATTTACTAGAATAACCCAATACAATTTTCTACCTTTTTTACTTTGATTTTTTTCAGTGACAAAAAAAATTAAACAAAACAAACAGTTACGATGAACACTATTTTTCAATAGAAGTTCAGTATGAAAATTTTAAAAAAATCATATGCGATAATTATAAATAAAGTTATTGTCCGGGATTTGATTTTTTTTTCCAGACAGTTAATCATCAATAATTAATGAGTCTTAACACGAATGGAATATGATTTGTTTTTCTGCGATTTTTTTCCTCTGTTCGTGAACTCTATTGCAACGCGAGGTTATGGTGCCAAGAGCACGAAAAAAAAGAATGGCCGAGCCGAAGAGTCAGCGAACTCTTTCGAGGCCCAGATGCGCCCGTGACACGGAGTAACCTTGCGTATATAGTGGCGCGAGCCCCGCAGCACTGTTGCCTGATATACCTGACGTAACATTAAAGAGAGAGCATGTGTACTTGAGCGAAGAAGTAACAAAACGCGTGGGTGATGAGTGTTGGCGCGTAACCGCGGTGAAACGCATCACTGGCAGGCAATGTATCCTGTTTTATTTACGAGCAAGTGTCAGGAGACAGATCAATGAATACCGGGGATTCCCGGTAAATTCACATGCATCCATCTTACCCTGGATAATTGTTCACATGCTTCTAGTGGTGGCAGATAAAAAAAACGTAATAGGCCGGAGGATTAAGACAGCTTCCGCAATCCTCTTGGGGGTATTGAAAATAGAGAATAGCAAGCGAAGAAAAATTAATGACAAAAATTTTGTGCCAAAATTGGGGAGAATATGCAAGTCGAAAAATATTTGTTACATCGTTTTCTTGCATTACTACAAGTATTTTAGTTTATTTCTAGACTTTTTTTTAATTATTTGGTTACCCGTTTTAATTGGATACTTTTAGACATTTGAAATTATTATTTTTTCAACTGGAGAATTTTAATTCTTAAGTAATTGTCTCTCAGTCTCAATTTAAAATCCGTAGCCTCCAATAGAAAATTGTATTTATTTGTGTACATCTTCAACAATCAACAAAATTCTACGTAAATGACCTAGATCTATGCATAAAGTAATCTCCATCAGGTCTAATTTCATAATTCATACAAAAAAGCAGTAGAATAAACTACGCCGTTGGTTGTGCCCATTATTTTATTGGTGAAAAGGTAGCTGTGGTCATGATCAGTGGAAAAAAATCATCGTAAAAAAATGGAGGAGCGCAGGGTTGGAGATAAACAGTCGGGCATTGGTGGGGAAATGTGGCCCAAGGCGGTGGCCAGTGCTCTTCGATTCCGTGTCGTTATTGTCCAAGTTTACCGCAATAAGTTCTGCCGGATAATCTACGCGTCGTGGAGGGAACGAGACAGAGAGAGAGGGGGGGGGGGAGAGAGAGAGAGAGAGAGAGAAGGAGACTGGAGATTTCCAAGAGGTAATAATGACAGGCCATGACTCGTTAGAGTACCAGAATCGAGTGAAACAGATGCATAAAGAGAGATGGAGGAATGGGCTTGAGTTAGAGGCAAAAAAGCCCCATGACCGTTCATGCCTCCGTTTGGTACTGGACTTGGGTTATAGTAATAAAAATAAAAGAGGGGAGAACAAAAAGAAATGTTGAGGGGAAAAAAAGGAAAAGGGAAAAACCAGGGCGCACCTGTGGCCAGCGGTAACACTTTACTGCCACGATGATGTAAACGTGAACGTAAATGAGAATAAGTGGCTGTGGAGACTCTGGAAAATTGCACAGGAACTTGAATCTTGAGATGGGATGGCGCGATCAATATTATTTACCATGAACTAGTCTAAACGGTTTATCGATTATTACAAAATTGAATTCTCAAAATTGGCGAAGTCGATAAGTATATTGATGACAAAATTACTAAATTTTATGAACGATGGACTCAATTAACAGGAAGTTATTGTGAATTTTAAGGGTGTATCGAGAATTTCATGAAGTTCTACGTTTTTTACAACTGAGGAGAAAGAGTTCGCTTTTTACTGCAATTTTTCTAAACAAAATTTACATTAGAGAAAAAGGGTTTAACGCTTAAAAACATTTCAGTACTTAGAGATCTTCTCCGCTGGCGATCTTTTGCTATATTATCTTTGAGATAATCAGGGATTGTTTGAAAGAAAAAAAAATTAGAAAATTCTAAAGTGACTTAAGCGTGTAAGCTTCAATTGTCCGAACTGAGTGAAAACTCGCGAGATTAATCGAGTTGGTCTGCAATTGACACGACAGTCATTTAACTCATGAAGCTGCCACGTTACCCGGCTTGACACCGAGCAATAATTTATCACGAGGCCCAGATGCGCATCCCGGCGAGTCCCCAAGCGAAAAAGGCCCGCACTACAGACCCCGAAAAGCGTTAATTGCTCCCTGCGTTTGTGCATCAGTGCAGTTTGAATTGATTGCGCTCCCAAAAGCCTAAGAGTCCAAAGGACAAAGGACAACACGAAAAATAAACAAGAGGAATCGTGAATTTGATTCGCATCAGCTGTGGATCAAACCCATCGAGTCTCATCTCAGCCGAGGTACATCGACATTTGCTCGAAGCACTGCCATCACTTTTGAGAGACAGAATATCCTCGAGTGGTTTGAAGGAATCCTCTAACCGATTCCACAAAACCCACCCCCTGTGTCTTTTTATTTTCTTCCGTGTATGCGTGCATTCAAACTCACATAATGCGTACCTACTCGACATCACTGTACGTACGAGGGCATAAACACGGACCATTATACACACATAAAAGCCATCGTGTTCGTGGCGAGGTGAAGTTCATTGCCTCCGATGCCACAGCCGTTGCTTGCGTTTTCCCTCCTTCTCCTGCTTGTATCTTTTTCCCCTCTTTTCTTGCTCCCTCCCCCTCACACTCTCTCGCTCTCTCGCTCCTGGTTGTAGTTGTGAGAGTACCTCGCACTCAGTCCTTGGTGGTAAATAATCTTATAAGTACTCGGCCCACCCGAAAGAATTACCGTAACAATTTTATCTATACTTGGTTTTTTTTTTTGGCTGGTTCTACGGTAGAGAAATTGGTCGGAAGAATTGGCAGAAATTGAAAAATTTATGGTTTTTTAACGCGTTTTCGGATTTTTTTTTGAAAACTGAAGGCAACATTTCTGATAGAGTGGAAGGAATACCATTTAATATGGATTATCCAGGATTTTTTAAAATAACTTTCGCCAGTCTCACCTAAATAAATTATGACTGGAAAGTCTCAATTCGACATCGTACTTTTCAAATTGAAAATTGAATTGGAAATCTCTCAAAACTTTTATCTGAAAACATTCGATATTTGTGTCATTACGAGTTCAATCACAAATGAATTCTACTTAAAAAACCAACTTTTGCCCCCCCCCAAATCCCAAACCAACGACTCTCATACGTGAACAAATTCCAAAATCCTCCACCAATTCCCGCTCCCCGCTCCGCCGTTTCCACCCGCCTCAACAACTCGACTCTGTCGGTTCATCCCTCCCGAATCCCGATAGAGCCCCAGAAAAAGAACAAACGTAAGCAGATAATAAAAAAAAAAGACGAGCCGTGTATACCGTTCGGAGGGATTGAAAAGGGACGAAAGAAATTGCGTTGTGGCGCAGCTTATGCGCCCTCGAGGCACCATTATATGGTAATCGCTGCATCTTCCTCCAACCAGTGTCGAACCAAGCTCCTTCCTCCTTTATTCCTTGGGTTTCGCTCGCTCCCCCTCCGCGGCCTCCCCTTTCTTCCTGCTCGCTCACCCGAGGCCCACTCGACTCCGTCGCTTTTTTCTCCTTTTTCCCTCATTTTTTTACCATGCGTCCTCTCTCTCTCTCTCTCTCTCTCCCACCTCTACTCCACTTCTATCGCCCTCCTTCACTCTCACTTGTCCTTTTTTGTTCTCCCGCAACATTTTTTTTGCTCCCTCCTTTTTATCCATCTCTCCACTCCACTCACTTCTACATTTCCATCTCCCTCCGACCCATCGTCTCAGCATCTCCCCTCTCCCTCCGCCACCTCCAACGCTATATTTTCTCCTCGCTTTTAGTTTGTTTTCCATTTTGCCAGTGGGTAATCGCACTCGTTTTTACCTCTTCCAACGTTTTCTTCTTCTTCGCGTTTCCGTATTTTTTTGTCAAACAGTTTTGCTTTTAGAATCCTCCACACATGAGCCAACTCGTGCTACAGTGGGAGCGTACTTTTTTTTTCCTGTTTTTGCTCTTCGGGCTTCTCTTTATTATGCTCTTTTGGTTTGTGAGTCGCACATTGAGCAACTCATTTTTCTCAAAACCCGATACGCAACATGGTAGCGCTTGAGGGGGTAGTTCTCAGGATCCGCAATGAGTGGATAGGTATAGCTCGCCCCAGGCTGTTGCTTCTGATGCTTCTGGCTCACCGGCTCCTCCCCGATGCTTGAAACATTAAGGCTGGAATCTTGTTGAGCATTATCGTTTTACATATCAAAATAAATTCTGAAGCCATTAGGAAATCTGTGGCAGGAGACTTTTTTTTCTCCTGTTGGTTTGTTTTTTGTCGAGTCGGTCGCAGCGTTAAAACATTATTTGAAATATGATTTTGAATATTTAATTCCTTAATTATTTTATGTTTTTTTTTTAGTGTTTATTTGGACATTTTCTCGGGATCAGAGAATCCTATTCCATTTATTAACTCTGTTCTCTACATGTTTTATTTTGTTGGGGACACAAATTTGAGAATAAAATTATTTTTATTGGATTATTGACATTTTCACTGAGCAAAATTTCGATCTCACTAATTGAAAATTTTATTACGAGAAATTCCCCATTTACAATTTTGTCTGTAAATGTGGGGACCAGATAGGGACAAGGAGGTAAACTACCTGAGAGGGGGTGGAATTACATTGTCCTTGGCACCTAAATTAACTATGGTCGCACTGGCGTCTCTGAATTAGTCGAAAATAATATGTTGTGTGGTAAAATGTCTCCTGACGGTGTAGAATCAAACATTAATAAGATTTGTGTCCAGTAATAATAAATTCTGTTCATTCATTTTATTTCTCTTCATTTATTATATATCTCTTCTTCATTTATTTATGAACATAATAAATTTGGAGCTACGATTACGTTTAATACTTCGAAGGTAGGCAATTTATTCTCGGTTTCTGGGTCTGAATAGAATAATTAGTGTCGATTAGTTTATCTCAATTTGATTTGCCCGGTTCAATTGAAATAACTCTGGTTTGAGACGCTCATGGGAGCGTCACTTGACGGATTGAATTGGTGTACTCAATGCATGGCGCGTGCTCCCAACACTAGCATCACGTACAACTGCTTACGAATAAAATTGTCGTGGCTCTTATTATATTACCACATTATTATCTACTTATCGAGTTATTGTCCGTATTGACTTCATTGAGCTTGATACGGCAGTGAAGAGATGTTCACGTGTATTCTGTTTACATTCCGGGGGTTATAGCATGAGCGATTGTTTTTTTTTGTAGCTAATGCGCCAGATATTCACAACTGAATTAATACTATTTGATTCTGATGATATTTGAGTTGAATATTTTTCATAAATAAAAAATACAACAGCTGATTACATCAACGACTTATCGATCCACCGACGAGCCAGCCGGGAAACTCGATAGTTTCGCGAACCGTCAGATTGTTGTATTATTAATAAACCATTTTTACCACCCAAGTGTCCTGTAAGGTTGCCCCGTACACCATGAGCCATCCGACATATGCGTTAATTAATGCACCAACGAAGTGGAATGAGTGGTGGGGATAACCGAGGGGTTACTCGTCGACGTAGATTAATTTATCGGACGGAGCAACTGATGCTTCACAAACAAGGTTACATATTTACTTCTCTCATGCTCATGTTGCCCGGTTTCCCCGACAACTGAGCCACGCCGTGTAAGAATGCCGCGGTGATTTCTGTGTGTACCTTCCCTTGGCTTCTCGTGCATCGAAACCAATGGAAATTTTCATGTATACATGAACTTTTCAGTAATACTATACAATCCAGGGATAGTTGTAACTCAATACAAAAAGTGGGATGAGGCACACTTGTGGCATGTGCCGGAGCTTGTCTCAGGTATTTCCAGCGGGATAAAACTCACGGAAAAAGGAAAGCCAGCAAACGATAATAATTACGTTAAAAAAAACATGAATTCAATTTATGAGTGTTAATAAATCGTAAATTTTTTCCTATACGAGGTAATTTCGTCTCGATTAAATTGAATCAACTAATGAGTATAATAAGAAGAGTATTGAAACGAATTAGAATATAGTTCACATTAAGGAAAAATCATCGAGTGAAAATTGACTGGAATGAATCGTTCGAGTGAATCCACGTACGCGTGGCTCGATCCCCTACAGTGGAAAGGCGCGTGACGAGTACTAAAGTACGTGGCTGACTTAAAGTCGAAGCCACTGTTACTCCTCCAGCTCTACCCTGAGCACAGGTGTGCGAACGTAATCGCGATGTCACGGGCAAGTCACGCCCGCCCTCCTCGTTTCCCCTCAACTCAATTCCCTTTTTTTTTCTCCACCTTTTTGGTCTCCGGTCTTTTCTCTTTATACACATTCACCCCTACACCTCCACCCAATCACTTCACGTTTCATTATTCCCATCAACCCCATTTGCCCTTTTTCCGATCAATTTGTATCTTTCATTAAAAATAAAGCTATACATTGAATTCATTTTTTCTCATTACCATTATTACAAAATGAACATATTGCAGAAGCTTGAAGATTTTTTTTAATGAAATCTTTATTAGTTTTTCAGAATGTTTGGTTATGACACACTAAAAATATTCCAGATAAACGTTTTGCGAAGGAAGGCGCAAGTGTCTCAATTTTATCCACAGCGTTTTCCAGTGAAAAGGTAAACATTCCATGCAAAACCATGGGACATTCCAAGAAAATTTGAACATGACCGTAAACATTTTTCCATCCACTCATAAATATGTTGTTTCATCCTCACCATCTTCCCAGCCTCGCCTCATTACCTTCTTGTTTGCCTCGCTGTGTTGCATCGAGTAACTCCAGTAGCAGTACTCCATCACCACACCTCAATCTTCTTCCACCATAATTTTTTGCCATTTAATACAATTTGCCATAACCCCAAACACCCAACAAAAACGTCAGCCTCTGACCGGGGAAAAAGTCCTGATTACCCAGAAGTCTGAGGTACCCTGGGTGGTTGTTGTTGCCATCTCCTCAATACGTGACGGATCAATCTGTAAAGTTGTTTGCGAGACGATTAGGACTTCTGTACCGATACATATTCCACAGTTGTTGCGTGCCGCTAGCACGTGTATAACATCCTCGCATACCTAACAACATTCAGCGTTAGGGCAATCCGGTCTTTTTGCCCGTTTTAATAGCCCCGAGACTGGTTTTATATCAGTGGAAAATTTATTATGCGACATCCCCCGATCAATCTCCTTCATCTGAAGCTAAAACCTAGACCCTCAAGCTCATTAAAGGACATTAAAGAATCCACCAGAGAAGGCACTGATTGAATACAATTGTTTTACCTTACAACTCACTTCCTGAAGACCCCTCAACTCTAGCAATCTTATCTCGGAAAAGGGAAAAAAGTATCATCACATCCGGCTCGTGCAAGAACTCCACCTGAGCTTCATTGTATACCTTATTAATTACACGAAACATGAAAGTTGTTAAACTCACACACGCTTGCTGGCACGCGTAGGCTGCACCTCCCAGTTGTATAATTCCCTGTGACCCTGGAGTGACCCGAAAAACGTAACATACCGTCACGTCATCCCCCAAGGATGTTAACGACCCAGTAACGAGGAGTTCTGGTAAAAATTATTCCACATGCGATCGAAAATGGCTTCCATTCGAGAGCGAGCAGCAAACTATTGACAATCAAATTTTTGACCAAAGGCCCTACAAAAAGTTATAGATATTTTACAAAACCGTCTTAAACTTATCTTCAGACGGCCCTAACGAAGATGGGAGTGATTTGGTTCTGTAAAATATTGAGCACTTTTTGTAGGAAATTTGTTTGAAAATTTTCAGTTATAGGTCTTTATACAATCTGAAAAAAACCTTGAAAATGTTTTTAAAAAATTATCTCGGGATCTCCTGCCTAGAATCAATAATGAAGAACCATATGTTTGAATTGCGAATCGATATGGAGAGTCATGCCTCCCTTGATTGACACAGAGACCACAAAAATCATCAGAAATGCCCGGAGTCATCAACCACGTCAGCGCTCTTCCCATGCGTGGGCGTCGGTCACTCGAAAAAACGCGTGTACATTCTGGGCGGAGGTCGCCATGTACAATCATACCCTGAATAAAAACGGGGGAATAGTTACCTCTCGAGTGACACACGCACGACTGCCACGCTTAGTGGTCACGGTCGGTGGAACATCCCCAGGACAGAAAGACGAGTCCAGGGTAAAGGGTCACGCTCGGCTAGCCTAGCAAGTTGCACGACAAGTATAATCTGATGTATATATTTAAGTTCCGCCAGTCTTGATAATTCGAGGAATTTCAACTCCATCATGATACGATTCGGTGCAACAAGGTCAATTGATGCCGGGTATATTTAATAATTCAAGCCAGGGTGGGGTGGTTCCATCGCAATCTTATTACCCGAGTGATTCTGTAACCCGATACGAGGCGATATCAAAAACCATTTCAATCTACATTTCTTAATACCGGTTAGTATGCGTAAAATCACGTTGTCCGTTGGTAGCTTGACTACCGGGTTTGTAACACACTCCAGAAAAGATAATGAATGTTATGAAGGCAAGTTGGATGAGAGAAGCCGGTTCTCTGTACGGGTATGACCATCTTCCCGTGGCTAATATCAGACAATTATATTCAGCCCCCCTCGAAGGTGGAGTCACGATGTCATCCCAGCTGCCATTAGTGTACCGAGTCCATGTATTTCTCTCGAATGTGCGTTCCTTCGTGGAACAAGGGACTGAAAAATACAGGAGAAAAATCCAAGCGAGAAAGATCTGGTAGCAGACATCAATCTGTTTCTATGGTCCTTTGAAGTGTTATCGAATAATCTTCAAGATAGCACATAATTTATCCAACTATAATGCTTTTGTCACTGACTACTGTGAGTTTTCGGCCACAGAGAAGGTTAAAAAAGCATCGTAGAGACAATGACTTCAGGAGAGCTCTTCAACTGAAGCTTAATCATTCCTACCATATACATTGCTCGCGTTTACCGAGCACCTCAATTAGTCTGAGAAACCACGTGGATAAAGCTCTCGACATCGCAGAATAAACCACTTCTCCCGTTTCACGCCAAAACGCTTATCCAAGACTTCTCCGACGAAATTTTTTCACGGTCGTGTCTGGAATACGTTGATATACGTCTTCGCAATTAAGTCAAGGATTTGGAGTTTAATAGCTAGCAGAGTTGACTCTGAGATATCGTTTGCCAACTTTTCAAGGGTATTTCCAACTCTTTCCCTTCCTATCGTGATATCTTCTTTCGTTAGATCGTAAAAATAATTCATGAATAAAACTTGTTTTCAGGTCTACTGGCGTTGAGACAGGAAGACAGTCTCGCTTCTTCATCCACACCATCGGAATAAGAGATACAGCATCACAAAGTGTTCTTGTTACTTTGTAAAACGAGGAGGCGGATGTTAAGGGGTTTCTGCCACGGCTGTTGTAGTGCTAGCATAATCTCGTTCATTAGCGTTTGCCTCAACGCACCTTTTCGCCACAATTCACCTGTTACAAACAAGCAAAATGTGCCTTTTCCATGGATTCTACGTAGTTTCACCGCTGATGCAAATGATTTGGTGTACCGTAATACTGAACTTCTTGCTGATAGACCACAAAAGATGGTAATTTTTACGGATGAACGAGTTACGTGAGCCTCCAACCAACGTACCAATCAACCGAGGCGCTAGAAACGTCAGTGGGTTCGATTACTATCACGTATTCCTCTCATCTAATGTTCAGATTGATCTTCTCTCTTGCATAACATTCCGCTCATCATCAACGCCCTTTCCGTTCTCATTCTAATGTGTTTTCTCGACCAATACCGGGAAACTACCTGCAAGGTAATAATCTTGTGGCTATTCAGATGTCATCAGCCATCACAGTTTGATCATTTTCACGAGGTGGTCCATTTTTTCGTGAATATCACTAAATCTAAGGCAAATAACAAGCATTCAGTATCAATCTTCCTTATAAATGATGCCTTTGGAGAGAATAGTAATCGTCCCCGTGGAAAGGATCCCCTTTCCGTAAGAAACCCACAAATCCCCTTGATTATTCCATCATTTATATGCAATGGATGTTGAACTTGTGCCCCACCTTCTCCGGTCATCTGGCTCCGATGTATTTCCACCATATGCCATCATTTCACGGTTATTTTTTATTATTACAATGAACTCCCCTTATTTTAAACAACACGTGGCAATGCGTTAAATAGAGCTGTAGTTAACATTGCCTCTCATTAAAACAGCTTAGTAGCCCCCCCCCCCATTTGTGCAATGCTGCAATTATTAGTGTAACGGTAGCATAATTACCACAAAGTGGGCTTTTCAAATAGTTATCCCTCGTTATCATTGATTCTTTCATCAATTTGGAATAGACAACCATTGAATTATTATTTTAATGACTTACCTGATTGGCTTTTCTAATCCTATCGGTAAATAGTGGAGTAAACCAGGTGTTTTGGACAACTCCACTGAGGTTCCTCCTCCTCACGTGCTATCGACGTCATGTGTGCTGCTTTGGTACGTGCCATATGCCAATAGAAAATAAGTATGTGTTATTTTTGTTGTCAATTTAATATCACTGTGGGTGTTTAACCTGGAATTCGTGTGGGGTAACTCGTATTATCATTCTCGGTGGCAATCCTTTAGTGGCATACTGCAAGCATTGTACTTACGGTGTTTCATCCAACTGTCATTTAACGGGAATGGGAGAGGGTGTCAGGTCAATTTATATGGGACAAGAGCGATGAGGGGAAAATGCATCATGCGTTTGGGGGGATGTCAGGGTGGAACAGTTGCTTGGAAGCATACTTTTTGAGTTTGATATGCAGTGGACGAATTGTGGAATCACTCGGCGAATGGTATAATGAATTGATTATTTGTGCTTGGTTGAGTCAGCTCGAAGGGGTTATCGACAGCCAATCGGTCTTTATGATAATGAGAGAGGAAAATGCACATCTGGAGTTTGAGGAATGGTCGCTCTGTGCTTGACTAGCTAAGGTGACCTCTATCAAGTTTCAAAGCTGATAATGCATGAGTGGACGAGCTATAATTGGCCAAATTGCATCCGGGGAAGCATAGGAAGGTTTAACTTTTTTGATTTAATAAGATGTGGCAATTGAGAAAATACAGAATTTTTTTGATTGATGACGGAAATAAAGATCTGATGAAATTGTAGCAACTGATAAGTGACGGAGTCCAATTGGTGATTTTTTATAGTAAAAAGTCTCTGGTAATCCTCTCACTCGACATTTACGGCCCCTTTCTCTACCTCAATCTTCATCCCCCAATGGTCCTCACCCCGCCTTTCTACTCATTGGCCAATGGTCTCGAGAATATTGTCAGCTCTCGATTTCAACGGCCGAAAATCTTCATTTGCATTCGGAGATAAATGCGGGTCGGTCATAAAACATTGTAAATCCTTCACTCATCAGTGTAACCGAGCAAAATGCCAATTGCCCTTGTACCTTTAGCGCCCGAAAAAGATTGCCGAGAGATATATGCGTGGGCTCTGGCAAATGGGGTGGGTGTGTACGTGATGAAACCCCTTGGTCTTCTCGACTTCAACTCGGCCGTTATTTAAATTGAACCAATAAACCTCAGGGCTTCACTCCACTTTATCTGGCGGGTGAGGCGGCAAGGGGGGGGGGCAGGGGGCTCATGTTGATCGCACATTGCTACTCATTTTGCGACCTCTATTAGTAATATCTGCGTCTCGTCAAGCGTGTTTCTGTGCGTCGGTACTGCTGCCTCGGGTCTCGGTTGAAATTGCAGCTTAAGCGGAATCGAGCAGCTGGATAAAGCCTATCCTTCAGCGTAATTCACTAGAATTTGCAAAGTACGCGGGGTTTAAGTGCTACGTGTGTATTTGAGGTTTATGGGTGTTAGTGGAATGAATGAATTTTATGGGGTATTGAGGATTGTGGTTAGTAGTTTGAATTTTTGAAAATTATTAGGGGGCCATTTGTGCTTCGCTGCAGAAGCAGATGCAAATGCATCACTTGATGAGACTGTTATGACTACTCTAAAAATTAAAGTTCTTTTTTTACGACAGTTGCAAATGAGAAATTGATTATGACCGGCATTACGAGTCCCTAGATGATTTGATTACAAGTTATTTACAATTCAATTAAAATCATTTGAGGATGAGAATTTTGGGACGACATTAAGGGATAAAAAAATAACAATCGTTGCCGAGATTTAAGCTCAATGAGCGCCATTTTTTTTTAGATTTCAAGTGCGACAATGTTTGGATTCTAATGTCTGATGCCATTGATGAATCAATCCAGGAATTATCGAAAATTAATTAATTGTATCAGTCTTTTAAAAATTTTATTAGATGAGTTAATAATACGGACATTGAATTTATGAGAATAAGGAATTATGAATGAAGTTGATTGACCTGAATATAACCGGATTCGGAAACCATATCTTGAAATTAAAATAATTTATTGCTGATTGATTTTTTGGAGTTTAATGTTGTTGATAGTTTGAAGTGGATTTCGAAATTATATTCCTTGATTATCATGGAATATTTTAATAGGAATCAATTAATTGCAGCATAAAAGTGGTTTGGGACTAATGGATACTTTTTTTAATTGAGAAAAGAATACTTTAAGATAAGGCAGAAGTAACTATCTCACTGAACATAATTTATATTAATATTACTATTCAATATGGCATTAATGATGTTTGTCTTGACTGACTTCCAACGGAAAGCCGACTTCATTGTCGCGTCATTAATAAATGAATGAATTCAAGAAATGAATATCAGCATTAAATATTTAAACTAATTGCTTCCAATAAAAAATCAAAGAAATTGCTATTTTAATTAAATACAATCAATGAAATAAGGAAACTAATAAACAATGAAGTAGTAATATAAGATAAAGATAATTGAGTAAACATAAGGAAAAAATTATGTGGCAATCAAAACAAGAAAATGTTTTCTCCAATAAAAATTGAATGAGTTGAGGAAGTTCAGAAGACAAGAAATTTCAAATACCTCGACTGAATATCAGGCAATTTCTGAGCATCACAAACTACTTCTCCTCATTGTTTCCCCCATTTAGTTAGAGTCAATGGCGTCGCCCATGATTATATATCGTCTATAACTCAGCGAGAGAATTAAAACAACACAATTTCCCCTTTAAAAACCGTCTCTCCTCGCGGTAGTTTCTTTGAGGATACTATTTAACTTTACGACTCCGAGAATTGCGATGAGAAATTTATCCAGAGCGAGGTCTTGGGCATGTGCCGCGTCCAGGCATCGCAAGTCCTCCCCTACGAGTTAATTTTTACAATCACATAATCTCCAACGAAAAAAATATTGAACAGCTTATGAAGTCGAGTAGAACTCAAATGCATTTGTCCTCGTTTTTATTCAAGGCTCAGTGCCTTCTCCCATCGGTAATTGATCATTAGACAATGGAGAATGGCCGCTACAATTTAGCAATAACTAAATGCGTAATGAGAGGATAAGGAGCAGAAAAATGAAAAATTGGCTTTATTTCAGCGTAAAATAGGGCGAGGATATTTTTTATTATCCAGTGAACATCAAACGATTTGTTTAAGTATTTTTTTTTTCCTGCAATAACTCGTACGTTATGTGATGGTGAAATAATGATAATTGTCATGGTTCAATTACCGCAGGGTTTGGAAATATTGATTTGTAATTTGAGTGGCCATCTGTATCATTGCTTTGAAAATGTTCTAAACTTAATCATTTCATTTATTTAATTTTACGATTTTCCTCTAAATTATTCACTGGCCGAGTTCTATGAATAGTAAAAAATGGACAATAATAAAAAATTGGTTTTACCTCTCTCTCAAATAAAGCCAAAATATTGTTAATTATCCAGCGCACATCAAACGATTTTTTAAAGTACTTTATTTACTGTAATAAGTCACATATAATGCGATTGAAAAATAACCACCCTCGAGATTAAAAAAAATTAAATTGTTTTCCCTCTTTAACGAGGTCTGTTTTTGATATGCAAAAGCGTCATTTATGTTTTTACGTGGGAAAATTGTGCAAACCCGATGATCCCATTTGCTCTTCTCATGAATAAACGAATATTCGGTTGAATCCCTCCCCTCGACATTTTCATTATCGCGTCGGCTTTCACGCATCTAAACAATTCCGCGAGGGCACATGTCGAACCCTCTCACCCTCTCATCAGCGGAATAACAGGCAGATTGCCATCTCGCTCGCGCGTTTTAACGTTCCATGTACAGGTCCATGGGATTTTCAGTCGCGCTGTCGAGGGGCCCCCAGGCACATTGAGTAAATAGATCGGGCTGATTAACTTTACTAATTTAATGCAACGTCGATGATGCCTTAGCTCGGGTTATTACTAAAAATAACATGGATATCGGGTTAGCTATAAATCAACTTCAAACGAGCGTTGATTAGCAGTCAAGGGCTATCAATTACACTTATCATATTTTATTACCTACATCAGTTTTCGAGGGAAGTCGATGATAGCGGAATAATTGCAGAAAATTTATCTTTAATTTGAAGGCGATCCATTTGTTTTTGCAATCCCAGAAGCATTTACTTTGATTAAATATAGTTTATGTTTATTAATTGTCATAATTCTGTGCATCAAGTAAATTAACTGTTCATTCGCCTCGAATCAACTGATAAATTTATTCCAATCAAATTTATTAATGGCTGGAAAAGAATCATTTGAACGAATGTGAGAAACTAAAATGAAATGCTCCCATTTGAGTTTTAAATGAATATGAAATTTCAATTGGCAAGTGTCAATTTACACGCAATAATTTTCAACCACCCCAGCAACCATAATTTCTTAAGTTGACAGTGTCAATCTCAACCCCAAATAAAATAAGTAAAAATTTCATTTCGTGGGAATCCCGAATTTTTTACGGTTCGAGTTAATTGCATTTGTCTTCCTCTCTTCTCAATTTTGCGCTCTCGTTAGACGCATTCTTTCATTCTGGAGTATAAAAGGGGGGTCAGCGGGACGAGGAGGATTGTATTTTCTAGTGGTGACAGTGGACATCGCTATATGCTGGAATGTAATTTCGTCTTTGCTAAATTCTCTCCGACTAACGTTCGTGTCCGTTCTTATTGGGTCTTCACGTGGACTCTACGTGTACACCGGTGGCGACTGGTGCACCTATAAAAGTTTCCCGAGCCATTATTGAGAGCCCCCGGCAAGGCATCCCCACGTACACCCTTACATCCGTGTAGATATAAACGTTTGTGCATTTTCTTTGTCGTCTTGCATTGTGTATTGGAGTTTCAGTCGTGGCCATTGGGGTATTGGGTACTCACGAACATCGTCGACGACATCACGAAGGGGCGGGTGAGGAGATTTCGAGAGACAAAAATGCCCGAGAACCAATGCTATCCGATAAAATCAGATAAGGTAAATGTTCTCGTGCGCTTTCAGATGTCGTTGACCATCACATTTTCATCATTTCGATAATTTCAGAATTATTTTGAGGGATGGAATTATTTCAGTGAAATTACTGAGTAGACATTTCGTGTCAACTTACACCCAGACAGATGGCTTGTCTTAATCAAATGAAAATCGTCATATCAATTTGTTTTTCTTATTTCAAAAAACAGTTGGAAATCAATAATTTCTTTTACTTACCAAGGTCCGCCCTGACGATGAAACAAGGCTGGAACAAGAGATGACATCAAGGCTGCATGGATAACCCAACGTTGAATCATGCTTCTTTCCATTGCTGAATCGTATATTAATTCAAGCGTGGGTTGTCAATATAAAATCACGACTTGGTTTAAGGTTCTAATAGCATGGCTGTTCAAGACTGGGGTATCGAAGATAGAACAAGACTTAGTTCCATCGACAAATCTTTGACTGATTCAAATATGAGAAGCAATGTTCCAACGAGCTTGTTCTATCATATTTCAAACTCGATTCATTGAAAGAATAACGGTAAATTTTTATTTCCTAATCAATACATGATTGATCGAGTTGAAATTATTTGACAATTGTTTTTGTCTCCTCCTAAAGATAAAGAAACCGACAATAATATGTAGAAAACCTCGTCTTCACGTGAAAAATCCATTATATCTAAATTGGAAATGTAAGTTGAATCTAAATATTTTAAAATTCTCACAAGAAATTCCTGTTTCAGTCATTTTTTTTATTCAATAAATGAGTAAATATGGTTTTTGTTCGCCCAGCATGAATCAGGATTTACGCACATCCTTAGACGAGATTTGGATTACAACTCTGATGGAATCATGACATCCAAGGTTGGTTGAAGGCTCAATCAACGGCGGGATCTCTAGCCTTGGAAATACAGTTATTTTTCAATGTTCGTTCCAGCTTGATTCAATCTGGGATGTTGAGGTTCGACCAGTCTTTGTCAATCCTGGATCAAACCTGATCGAAGCTTGTTTCCATCGTTCATTCCTACCTGGGTTGGGCAAGAACAAGATTTCGTTGTAAACGAAATTTAAATGTTACTTTCAATGTTATCAAAGTCTTCAACTCAGACGATTTAAATAAATTCATTAGATTCACATAAATATTTTTTGTGTGCCTAGAGAAGATACCCATTTGACATTAAAAAACGATCATAATGGGCCTCAATGAATTCCGTTTCCGAAGGCTTGCAATAATTAGAATTCTTCATAATTGATACGAAATATCGACTCCCATCATCAGATGATGAATCGCTGGCGGAGTGTATCAGGTGTTTGCACAGCGGTTATCATCTATGAACTGTAGCCACGCCACCCCCAACCGTGTATCGAATACCCAACGGACATTTCATCGTTGCCCAAACGTCCAGCCGGTGATGATGAGCAGTGACGAGAGGGGAATAGCTACTGCATCGACCGTCATGACTTTGATTCGCAAACACGAACCTCAATTACACGGTGATGCCTATTTCGTACAGCAATATGCTGACTGTGCATTAGCCTCAACCAACAATAATGCATTATTCAGTGCACACATCCCTTGTGTTGACGTATTTCCAACGTTTTCGTATAATGCTTTCGGTGCTATGTTATTTTGGCAAATATGAGTGTTTATTGGGATAGATAGGGGTTGGAAAATCTTTGATGGAGATTAATCAGAAAATTTTGAGGGAATTCCACAATCTCCTTAGAAATTGTACAGCTCGAATTATTAAAAATTATTATCTGATAAAACTAAACCCAAGTAATGAGTTGGGCGAATAGAGCATTTATTTTAATGATCCTCTCTTGACGTTTTTGGGGCAATGGCTGACCTGCGACATACGGGTACTCAGGTACTGTAGTATTCGGTGACGTAGACTAGTGCATAGAGGCCTCTATTAGACCTAAGAAATATATTCATTATATATAGGCTTCATATCTTGTAAATAAATGATTTTTTTTTTCATTTCAATAGTTAGGCTTGTCATTGGAATGATGTTTCCAATAATTATACAAAATATTTCAGTCAAAAATTTTGAACAATAAACTGTCAAATGAATTCTATCACTTATGATGAAAATTTCATAAATATAATTCACTAGTTAATTGATGTTAATGTAAATTGATCGCGAAATTTTGAAAATAACAACATTTGAAAAAAATGAAATGCATTAAAGCAATTGAGGAAAGAAGACACTCAATCGGAAGAGAAAGAAAAAGGTTCACCAAAAAAGTTCGAAATCATGACTTCCTATTGCGAACTGTTTGTTATCCTTCCGATTACCAAGAATCCAGTAAGCGATATAACATAATAAACCAAACATATTCTGTTTTGTTAATGATAAACGGTAGCACTGCGAGTAGCATCATATGTCACTGGTCAGTTCGAAGAATAAAATTCCACACGTGTCAGACTCTTGTTTACTACAGACCCAGCCCAGTGTACAGATCCACCCAGATGGTCAGTGGTTACGAACCTTCGTAATTAGTCGAATGACTCGGCGTTGTTGGGTCGAATCAATCACTTGTAGCGTCGTTAGACTCGACGCGGACGAGACTCGATGGAAACCATTATCAATTTATAAATCAGCTGCTGAAATTGATTTGTCAGAATATCAAAAGAAATTAGATTGTGAATTTATTTCTGCCAATTTGCTTTCAAACGTCATTCAATCATTACGTCAATCACTAATTTAAAGGGAGACTATCATTTACATTTTAGCTACATTTATATTTTTTTCACCTTTTGATTTTTAACTTGGACTTGAACAAATATTTTCTTCGACTACTGAACTCGTTATTCTCGAAATGTAATGTTGAGGAAATTAGTTTGTTCGCAATATTTTTATTGAAGTGAATAAAAAATTAATTTATCTCTTCATAAAATCATATTTTCGGAGCTACTTTGACATCAACTTCTTCGACTGGAACTCGCAAAAATCAATTTGAGTGAGAGTTATTGCTCTCCTAGACTTGATTTTGAAGTTAGAGTTCCTCTGATGGCTGATAAGTTCGTTCACCTCAATTTTTATTTATAAAAATGATTGAATTATGGGTTGAAGTCGAATGCGATAGCCATTGACTTCCGGAACGATTAAATACGTCACGCTCGAGTAGTCCCAGTGCAATCGATGCTCGATAATTAACTCGATGACTATGCAGAGGCCTATTGCTAAATGACAACAACGATTTGAATTATTATAAACAGCTGTTGGATATCTTAAACCCCGAGGTTTCAACTCCTGCGCGGGGGGGGGGGGGATTCTAATCGTACAATGGTGCGTGTAAATTCTAATGGAGTCCAGCGTCACATGCGCCTGAGCTTGACGGCTGATTTTAGGAGCGAAACGCGTTTGAACGATTTTGCACGTAGACCGAGCGTGCCTGAGGTGTCAATGATGACACCTCTACCGATGGAATAATACAAATCGATGGAGACAAGAATGATTATTCTTGGGTTTGTTCGTCGAGTGTACTTGTTATTCTTCTGTGAGCTTCCGCGTACATGCTTTGATTCATATCCAAGTGATGGGGAGTGTCATTCTCCGGTCTCACGAGTTTCGATTGGAAAAACTCGGAGGGAATTATAGAAATATGAGGATTCAATGGGGATGGGGCAGTTTAAGACATCAAGGCGGGTTTCAATTTTTTAGTCTACTTTTTCTGGAGAAAATTCTACGTTGAGAACTTTGTAAATGTATGTATACAAGCAAAATAAATTAATTACTCAATGCAAATGGTAAATTTCCATTTAATCATTGAATAAAAATTAGAATTCTACAGAACACGGATAGACGATAATTTGTTTTTTAAATAATATTGTTACGAATTTACATCAGAAAATTTTATGTTGGCCTACTATTACTGAATTTATATAATTCCAAAAATAATGGATAATTTGGGAATGTAGTTAATAGTTTAAAATTAATTATGAATTAGAAATTTCAATTGATGATTAATTTAATAAAATGTATAAATTGACAATATCATAAATTGATATTCCAATCGTAGGGTATTCTTGACAATCAGATCATCTCTAAAAAAATATATTGATAACTCCTCACGAAATCCGAGCACAATGCCCAGCATCATATATTTTTGTATCCTTTTTCTCATTTCTCTCAGAATAAAAAAGAGTAAGAGGGCTGGGGGAGGGGGGATCGGATTCGAGACGCAGAAGCGCGCGCTCTGTCTCAGATTTCACGGGTTTCAGCAGTGGAATAAGAGGAGGATGAGTGCCCCTCGCCTATACGCCTCTGCGTCCTCTCCACGGCATCACGTTTAATATTCTCTCCTGTCCCCGGCTACGCCAATGGCGTGTAGCCCGGTAGCCAGTTCCCCCCAACCCACACCTGCAGGTCAGCCCCTGCCTCTCATTATCCCAACCTGATCTTTCAAAAGATATACCCGGACTTTCGTTATTTACCAGGAGGGGGTCAACGATCAGAATTTCTAAAGGCCACTCGAAAAACACCTATTCCCCTAGCGTTGGCTCTCCGAGTTTGTTTTCAGGCTTTTGTTTTGGTTCTTTTCTGCTTTTTCTGGACTCAGTTTCGAGTGATTTTGTTTCAAATCGTACGATGTTTTTTTTTTCCATTTGTGGACAATTTAGGAAACTAAAGCAGCTCAGGACTGCATAAATCTTTTAAAATAATTAATTAGTTGGAAACTGAGAGTAAGACTTGCACGTCCCAAGGATCCCTTGGCTATATCTACTTAAAATAAAATAGTATATTCGTAACAAGTGAAAAAAAAACGGTTTTTGGCGAGTGGGAGGTTTATATCACGAGTCGAAGGCGAGGGATATAATCCCACGAGTCAAAAACCACTTTTCTCACGAGTTACGAACATAATTTTTCATCTCTCATGTGTCGAAATAGTATATTTCGTAACTAGTGAAAAAAAATGTTTTTTGGCGAGTGGGCGGTTTATATCACGAGCCGAAGGCGAGTGATATAATCCCACGAGTCAAAAACCACTTTTTTCACGTGTTACGAACAATATTTTT
>JAPYZM010000821.1:0-26813 GCA_030522845.1 Psyttalia concolor
AGTAAAATTTATCCTCCTAGGAGGGTAAGTAACCACAGACAGTAGCGCCACCAGCTTTCCGCCGTGCTATGCACGGCGGCAATCTGCGGCACTACCGCCTCTGGTTACTTACTTACTTACTTACTAGGAGAGTACTCCTAGGAGAATAAATTTACTCATCGGGCAGTATGACAACCGATGACTCGCAATTAATTGATTCCTGGCAACATAAAATCGTATATGACCCTCGAACGATAGCGGCACATAGTCCTCGTATGAGTTTAGATGCACAATTTTAAGCCTCGGCTAAAAATCGTGCATTTAACCTCAAACTCGGACTTATGCGCCACTCATCGTCCTCAATACATAATGTACTATTTCTGCCTCATATGATTACAGAACTCGCCTTCCGCCAAAAAAGTTCTTCACGGCCTAAAAAATGTCAAAATGGCAAAATGGACTATTGTCATGACGTCCGTGGGCGGTGTTTCCCGGACGCGAAGTAGTGCTACACGGACTGAGTAACAAAAAATATTGTTTGACACACGGCTGTGAAGAACTTTTCTGCCTCATATGATTACAGAACTCGCCTTCCGCTTGGCGAGAAAAGTTCTTCACGGCCTAGTGTCAAAATGTACTATTGTCACGACGTCTGTGGGCGGTGTTTCACGGCCGTGAAGTGGTGCTTTACGGACTGAGTGACAAAAAAGAAAAAATAATTCTGATTCCGAACGATTTTGTTTTGTTTTTTTTTCGGTGTATGGGATAATTTAGAGCCCTTGGGTTAATAGATTGTTTTCGTTTAGCGACAACCATTTTGGGAGGATTTTTAGTGGAATTTTTGGTTCCAGTGGTGAACGAATATGTCATGTGTTCCGGCTGTTGAGCCTCAAAACTGATTTTATTAAAAATACGAAAGAAATATGAATTTTAAGATGGAAAAATTATGACATCAAACGGATATGCAAAAACCGCTCAAAATGTAAGATAATAATCAAGACTTGAAATACCAGATTATAACGGCAGCTGCCAATGACGTAATTGTATGATAAAAACCCCATATTCATAATTTCGAATTCGCTTATGAATTTAAAACAATGAAAAACGAAGACAGAAAATTTAGATTTGGTACATTTTTTAATTTGATAAAACGAGTTTTCAAATCTGAAACAAAGCAATTGTTGTTTGACGATCAATAATTTTTCAGAGTTAGAATTTTCGATGATTGCAGAAATACTTTTATCGATCATAGATAAATACCGTGAATTATCGGTAAAGTAAATTACCATCGGTATTAACATCCGACAGTAGGGACTCAATTTTTACTATCGACTCACGAACATTTAATTTAAGACAGGAAAAACATAAGAACAAACAATTTTTTGGTAAAATAGAAAATACGAACCCTTAAAAGAAGTAACAATTCTAAGTAGACTTGAAAAAAATGATGGATTAATGCAAATACAAGGTCAGTGTTCTCACTTTACAATGTGTATTTTAATGACAAAAAAAATCGAAAATAGCCGAGAAAATCCGAGATTTTTTTTCCACGCTTTCATATTTTTCTTTGCTTTTCAAATCATGTCAGAAAAAATTCATTGTTCTAGATTTTAGTAGTAAAAACGCTGTGTGTATCCAGTAGGTGCCATTTAGTGGAGAACGAAATGACGACGAAAACGTGGAGACATGATAAAATAATTAAATAAAGTGTGATAAAACAATCTTCAAACACCTGAGATAACGACGAAAAGAAAAAAAACAAACATTATTTCGTAAACAAAACGACATTGTTTACACAAAATATTTCCTGTGTTTTAGAATAAAAAAAGAATGTAAAACCAGTTCAACAATTATTCCCCCATTCCCCAACGAATTTTCATGTTTCATTTATCCCTCATTTTTGGTTTTTCTTTTTTTGCCGAGTAACTCCTTGGAATGAAAAGTAAACTTGGCTCACTCTGATGTGTGTAAACGTTTTCTCATCTCGCTCTTGTGTGCGTCGAGAGAATATGACCGGCGATGAAGAGAAAGGAAGGCAAAGAGGAAAAAAGGCCCAAAGCGAGAGAGAGAGAGAGAGAGAGAGAAAAATGCCGAATGGATAGAGAGTAAGAAAGAGGGACATAAGAAGAGCAGGATCGCCAGTGTTTCAGGGCTCTTTGCGATTTAAATTACAGCCCGAAGCGGTTGGTGTGTTGGAAAGGAACTTGGTGGATCCCTACGTGTTATTAGAGCGACCGTGGCGCAACCTAATTATGCAGAAAAAAATGTTTCATCTCCCTTCGCAAACTCCACGCACTAATTCCTTGGGAGTATAAGACCAGAATATGTTTGATTACCCGATGCACTCATAAAAAAATCTTCGGCTGATTTATATTCTACAGATTTTCGTTTTCAATTGAATATTGTGATAGGAAAAAAAATTTCAATAGTCGGGAATTTTAAACTTTAAACACAAATGAAAATAAATTACCCCATGGAATTCTCTTCTTACACGTCAAACCTCTTTATTTTTGTTTTCAGAAAAGAAAATTCCGTCGTCTACTAAAAAATTCTTCATAACTTAAAGGAATATTAAATAAACAATTTAGTTTACCAAAGTAGTTTATTAGATTCATTACCATAAGTTACACTCATTGTGGCACTTACCTCTAGCAGACAACAGGATAATTCATTACGAAGAAATAATTCGGGATCATCCACGCAGTGTCCCTCCAATAGCTGCCTACCGATCTTCTTTCGCAAGTGCCGATCGTTTGCCTCTCCATTTTACCTTAGCCATATTTTTTCCTCCTCCCGATGTCTCGATCTGCGTGGCACTTACCTGGGACTTACCTGTACCCCCGATCTCTCCGATATCCTCAAGATAACCGAGGATTGATGCTACGTTCTCATTACGTGTCGTGTTGGTATGTGAGTAACCTGCAAGAAAAAAACTGCTAAAATTGATAGAAAAAGGCAAGAATTCATTGGCGAGTTGGTTCCAAGTTGTGCACAAACTATGGGACTACGTTTTGTTCATTGAATTCCTCCTCCGATTTCCTCTCGGGACTACGGGGACTACGTACGTTGCCCACAGGGGCCAGTTGAGGGTTAGGAACACTGGAATGGTGGTGGAGTGAGACGGGAGGGAACTAGTTCAGTGAACAAAACGACAGCAGAGGCGGTTGCACGCCAGCCAACCTCTTCGTATATACACTTAGGCTCTTGGGCATCAGACGATGCCTTCTTATTTTCTTTTTCAATACTCTTTATATTTTATTTTCTCCTCAGCTCGGGACTTCTTCTTCATCTTCTTCGTGTCGGTACTGAATACTCAAAGGAAAGAAGATAGCCACTTTAGTTACCATGTGCACTGGAATGCTATTTCGACACCAAATACCCTTAAATACTTTTTATTTGGCCATGGGAATCGGCTAAAATTTCACATGTCAATTTTTTTGGGCCCACATTGTGGCGGGTTATTCCTCACAATCTACACAAAATAATAAATACTAAATAATCGTTTCCCTTGTCCTCAAGCATATATTCCAGAAAACCTAGAAGGGCAATAAACTTTTATCTCTCCCTAAGCGGCTATTTGCATAATACACCAATGAATTCACCATTTTCGAGAAAATTCATTTACATCTAGATATCAAAGCCCGAAGACCTTTAACTGTGTATTTAGTACTATCTCACGTCATGTATTCCTGAAAGGTCCCATAAATGGAGCATGAAATATTTTTTATCTATTAATAATCTCGCCCCCTCCCCTCACACCAGAAAGAAACAAAAAATAATGCCTCTAACTCGTTCTTTTATTCCCCACGCATCAAGGGAGAAAAGAGAAATGAATGAATATTGACTCGATTTTCCACTCGAATACGTGTTCTTGGCACAGGTGTTTCCGAAGACTGGAAGTCCCAATCTGAGAGGGCCCCAAGTGTGCAAGACAGAGAGAGGGGAAAAAATACGACAAATGAAAAAAAAAGGGGCAGTAGTAAAGTCTTACGAGAGGACATAAGAAGTGAGCCGAAGTATTTTTTTATACCCCCAGTGTGAGGCCTGGGCCTGGTCGTCGTCGGCTGCCGCCAAGGGGGCCCCAACTCGATCTCTCAAGAGCAACCAAGAATGCCTCTGGCTGCAGGCAAAATCCCTCATCATCTCTCTCTTGTATCCCTTTTGGTCTACCATGGGGACTCATCCACACGGCAGGCGCGGTTCGGACCCCATGGGGCCCAATCCAATAATTTCCCGATGCAATTGGGGACTTGGCCTCCCGCGAAGGACTCCACCAAATTCAAGAATCGCCCGATTGTCTCCAAAATAATCGTCGCACTGAGAACTTCAGTTTCAGCGAGTACATCGTAGGTTCTAATTTCAAGAACTACAATCGAAGCCCAACGCTCGCTACAGCCCTGGGCCTCATACCATTCCCTACCGGGTCCAAACCACCTCCTACAATCAACCTGCGGTCCTCCCGAGCGACACAACACGAGTCTCTCCCCTCCTCATGTGATATCCCACTAGGCGACATCTCGCCATCTCGCTCGAGCATCATTCCAATCGCCTCCCGCCATCTTCCGTCCTTCCCGCTTGTTCCGTCCTCTTCTCGCCGCTCGTTCAACTCACTCCGGCGGATGTATTCAGGTGAGACCTCGTCTCTCTCTCCTACTTCAGGTGCACTCCGCTCTCCCACACACAATCGTTTATTTCTTTTAGGACAGTGTACCCCCGCTCGTTCGTCTCACTCTCACCAGCATGAAGCGGCGGGTGCGGAAAAGAGCAAGTTGCGGCCAAAACGCACCCAGCATCCAGCAGCGGCAGCGCTACTAGCGGCAGCCAAACGGAAAGAGTGGACTAACCGCTGGTGGAGTGCCGCGAAGTACACAGGCACAAACTGTGTGTGCAGGTCGTCTTAGCCTACAGTTGTATTAGGGACAATTGTAAAGTAGACGTATCTTTGTGGTTGTGTGGAGAACGGGTGGAAGCCTACCTGACGGCGTCCAACACGCAGTAAACCGCGCAGCACCATCAGCAAAAGCTGCATTATAACGCGCTTAAGCTCTAGGTGTTATCAATTCAACTACTGTTTTGTAAAATGCTAATACTGGAATGAGTGATTTCAATAAAATATGGTGTCTCACGGATGGCGTTCTCATATTTATTGGGTGAATTTTGTGGATTTCATTTGTGTGGATATTATGACAAGTGGATAAATATTGAAAAATCAATTTTATCATCTATGGATTTTTTTTATACCCACGAGTTGCTGATTTTTCCCTCAAGTGATGTGAATGGTGATTTCTTGGAAAAATGATTTTCCATTCGACGTGAGGCTGTGTGGTCCAGCGGTGACCGGAGAAAGACAGAACATTGGCCTCGACATGCGAGACTGGATAAAACACTGAGGGATCGCCGAATTGTCGACCTATTTACACAAACGAGGTGAGAATTGCCTTTACTGATTGATCGATAGATTTCAGGGGTGACTCTGACAGTACAAATTTGGAGATGTTGTTTTGGGTAATAAGTTATTGATAAAAGTTGATAAGCTGCATGGCGACTACCTTTGTGATCCAATATGGCCGACCGGGACCAGCCATGACGGTCTCGCGGAAGCCATGTTGGCAGGTGTGTGGCTCACTGCGAGATAACCAGTCTTCTTAGATTCGTGGAATGGCCACTCATATGTTCTCCCTAGTATCGTTCATTGTGCCATAGAGAATGAATACCGATAGAGGGCACATCCGCATTGAGTACGATTTCGCAATGAAGAAATTAATTATGAAAACCGGAAGTTAATTGAATCTCGATAATTATTTTGCTCTCATTCTTTGTAGCCGCACAAACTCGCATAAATATCTGGTTAAATGATTGCGAACAAAAATGCCGACATTGGCAAAGTAATGAATATAATTAGTAGCATGAAATATGACGGAGTAAAAGCGTGAGAATACATTAGCCATAAAGTGCGAATAGCATGAGAAGATGTAATAAAGAAAAAAAAAATTAATGAGAATCATATAAAATTTATAGCGGATTATCACATGCAACAGAGGGAGAATTCTCTGAATAAATTAACCATTTCTCGTAATTTTTTAGGCGCTGAATAATAATTAAGAATTATCAAAATGCCTACTGATCTTGTGGTGACGTCAGCCTCGGCGACAGAGGAGAGTACAAGATCTGCGAGAGAGTTATTGACATCGAGATCCTCAACAACATCCTGTTCGACAAGTAGCACAGGTCTGTCCTCACCGAGAACATTTGACGCGTCAAGTCTAGCAGCCTATCATCACCATCACCATGGATTTGTGGCAGGTCTTGGCCATCCTCATCACCGAGAGTCGTCGGCCTTCGTTCCCGTCGTTCCGTCCCGACTGCACTTGGCCCCGTACCCCAGTGAGATGCACGCCCACCTGAGCGGTCCTCCATCATCTTCATCGTCCTCGAGCCAGGACCACGAAACCGCGGAACCGTCAGCAAGAAAAACGACATCCAGCTACGAAATAATGGCGATGATGGCGGACAAGCGTAAGGAGTTGGCTGCGGCCAGAGCTCTTCTCCTTCCGCCTCCACCACTCCTGGAACCCCCACCGGGGTATCCAGTCTTCACCGGGCCCTTCCCAGGTTCATCTGCGATGTACCCACCAGGTGGACCCCTGGCTCACCAACATCTCGACAGAAGACTGTTGCGCGCACCCGGCCGAGCTTCCCGACCGAAGAAACAATTCATCTGTAAATTCTGTAACCGTCAGTTCACAAAATCCTACAACCTGCTGATTCACGAGAGGACGCACACGGACGAGCGGCCTTACTCCTGCGACATCTGCGGAAAAGCATTCAGACGGCAGGACCACCTCCGCGATCACCGGTAAGTCTGCGCCATCCGCACTGCCCCCGCCGGCCAGGAGACCGTGAGTTCCTGATCATAAATCTTCTTGTATTTCAGATACATCCACAGCAAAGAGAAGCCATTCAAATGCGGCGAGTGTGGCAAAGGCTTCTGCCAGAGCCGAACCCTAGCCGTGCACAAGATCCTTCACATGGAGGAGTCACCACACAAGTGTCCGGTATGCTCCAGAAGTTTCAACCAACGCAGCAACTTAAAGACTCACCTACTCACCCACACCGATCACAAACCCTACGAGTGCACATCATGCGGAAAGGTTTTCCGGCGGAATTGTGACCTCAGAAGGCATGCCCTCACTCATGCTGTCGGCGACGTTCCTCCGGAAGCCTTGGAAGATGCGTTACGAGATGACGACAGCCCAGAAGAGGATTGCCCGGAACCCGGGCCATCGACGTCTAATGCTACAGCGAACCCTAGGAACCCCTCGTCTTCCAGCGGTAACTACTCCGGCTCATCCTCTCAGGGTCTTCCTTCCCGGCCACAGTTGCAAATCCGGAGAGATCTCCTCCAGGTCAAGCCGGAAACCGTAACAAGCAATGCCATCACCGGACCCCAGAATCCAGCTCCACCAATCCTGGCGCCACCTCCCCCAATTCTAACCTCTTACCGACGTCGATTGGGATCACCAGGACCCTCGAGAATGCTTCTTGAGCTACAGGAACGGGAGCGCGAGTGCGAGAGGGAGTTGGAGAGGCAAAGGGAGAGGGAGTGCGAACGGGAGCTGGAGAGACAGCGGGAGAGAGAAAGGGAGAGGATCAAGGGGGAAGAGGAAGCGCGACCACCCCGAGTGCGAACACCGCAACCACCACCACCACCACCACCACCGCCGCCGAGACCAGCGCCGGCTAGGCAGGGCTTCACCATTGCTGACATTATGCGTCGGTAAGTCAGAGATTACAACAGAAGAAGAAGGGGAATTCCCATCATAAATGCCGGCCGTCAAATGGAGCTATAATGAAAATTTCAAAAATAATGACGACCAACGGTGACCGCTCATCCATCATCTCCCTACTGCAGCATTCACCCATTATTCGAGAGGGACTCTTTGTCAGGTGCTTATGTCCCAAATATGAGATGACTTTTTTTTACATCATTACGTGAGAGAATTCTTGGTATGCCCAGTACTACAACTACTTGAAAGTCATCCTGTGGTAGTTCTTGTGACTTATTATTGAAGATTGATGCCACTAGTGGAAATCAGTGAGTGTTAACATTCTGACTTGCCCAATAAGTGCAATTATTGATAACTTTAAATGAACCAGTGATATATTGTAAAGAGAAATTTTTGGGGATATTTTTTTAAAGATTTTAGTGATAATGGGTGTGAAGAACCCGACACAGCTCATTGAATTAAATTAGTGCCAATGTTTCAACGACGCTCGAAGTGGATCCCTGAAGTGACGTATGTTCCGCTTGTTTTTAAAATTAGGATTTTTTTGTGATACAAAAAAATGGAACTAAACGGTGATCAAGGGGCGAAGGTGAGAAGGAAGGAATAGAATATAGCTAATAATGTGGAAGAGGGCATTGGTGGGGCCGCCGTAAACAGTGGCAGGTGGGGCCCAAGGAGACGGTAGGGCTCGCAGGTCGATTTTATATGGAGTGGAATGCTTTTGTTATTTTCCTTTATACCTGGGATATCTCTCCGAGCCTTTTAAAAATCTACCGTCCACCAATCGTTACAGCAAACACATTTTTCATTTTGAGATTTTTTTTCCGGATGAAGAAAAATAAACGCAATTTACGTACAAAGTAGTTCGTTAATTACGAATGACAAAAATTGGCTTTCTTCTATTTACACTATTAATGGTCTCATTTGAGTCACCTGAGATTACCGACAATAAAAGATATGATAACGATGTGTCCATGAAATAAGTTCAAACATCTCAAATAATTTAGGTTAAGAACTATCATAAAATCAAAATATTTTTGTGGAAAAATTGATCATGTATATATGTTACAACTAGAGATAAGTAACTATTTGGATTGAAGAACAAAAAATAATTTCGCTAAATGAAATCGTATTACTCATATGTGATAATTTGATTCATGTTTGTCTGTTTCTTTATTATTCATTATTTTGTCGTTTGATTCTGAAAGAACATATCGAACACAAAGAACTGTTGAAAATTTTATTATATAGTATTGAAAATTTATATACCACGAGAACAAAAGTATCGAAATTAATTTAAATGGATTCAGGTACAATTTGCAATATTTTGTGAATACTATGTTTTCATTACTGTTATGAATTTTCTACGATATTGAGTGCCTAAATGTATCTGTAAGTATCACTACTTCTATTTAGGATTATGAGAATTTTTAAGGTAGTGGAACAATCACAAAAAAAAATGTAAATTATTATAAGAAATTTGGAATATGAAATAAAGTACTATCAATATCAACCGTATGCATTTAGGAATTTTAAATGATTCTCGCGATCTGAACTGATCGAAGATTACTATAAAAACATTTTAAATAATTACGCGATGGAGAGCAAAAACTGAATTAATTAATTCCAAGGGGACTTTAATTGTTTTTCTGTCTACATGGACTGAAAGTGAGCATTCTAATCTCGCTTTGCTCGGTTAGAAACGCCCACTTTCGTCCATTTTGGCAGGAAAATCGTGTTCAACCCTCGGGAGAAGAATCAGACAGGCCTTCGGCTCGGGTCGTAATTTTTCGGATGAGAACGACTTATCTACTTTTCCTCCCTAGGTGAGAAATATACTATCAAATATTTGTCGAAAACTAGAAAACGAGAAGGGTTAGTGTTTGAAATGAAACGGCATTGATTTCCTGGGAGAATCGCTCAAATACCCAGAGAGTTGGAACCTTCCGAATCGATTGAAAATATTTTTTTTCTCCATCTCCTTAGCCCGAAGAGTAAAACGTACTCGAAAACCAGAGTAGTGAGCGTTTGAAATCTAAAGGCATTAGATTCCTGGGCAACTTCTGCCGTTCAAGAATATGGACGCCCGCACAAAAGAGAAGTTCACAGAGTGAGAGCTTATAGGTAACTGACCAATGCGAACATCTGTAAGACGCACCTCTGAATTATTAATAACTATGCCGTATTTATGAATTACCCAGACAATATAGCCCAGCAGTTTCCATTCTCTGATCTCATCACAGATTCATGACTTAACAAGCCCCCGACACGCAATTCCATAAATCATTAACACGCACCGCATATCCAAGAGAATACTAGATGACCTGCAAAAACTATGACGACACCAGAAATTGAACCAGCTCTACAATTCGTTCGCATAGCAGCAAACTATGAACAGCACCCCGTACCTTACCTCTCATAATAATCTGGATATCTACACAAGGTGATAAATTGCAACGGTAAATAATGCTGAGAAGAAAACATTCATCAGCCATTCGAAGTAACCCACTCCAGGATTTTAAGAAATTATTTAACATCTGTTGTATTGCCCTGCGAATGGCTGGTATAATCGGCATAGATTCAATTTTCTCGAGATCTAAACAAAGAATTCGCGATTTCAAAGGGATCTATTATGTTATCGGTATACTCCCACCGATATTGAGTACCTCATGTGAAGTCCGCAGTATGATATACTTCTGGAAACTAAATGTCAACGTGGCATTAGAAATATGTACCGTCATTCTCAGCAGTCTAGTCGTTCTGACTCAAGGATTTTTCCTGTATTTCTCCAGACGTGAATTGTTGAATTTGATAAGTGAAGTGGGCGAATTATGGAACAAGCAATTGACCCCTAATACTGAAGATACTATAATAAAGGAGGCGAGGAGTGCTCGTTCATTGACGCAAGTCTACGCAGTTTTGGTTATTCTTCTGGGCAGCAGTTTCACACTTCGGCCATTTGTGTACGTAATACCAAATAAATCCCCTTCGTTGATGTAAAAATGATGGCGGTAAGGAGGACGGCGGAGCTCAATATGTGTAACAAATCTGAAATGAAGAAGTGGCCGCCTAGCTCCGTGGAAAGAGCCTCCAATGGCTAATGGGAAGGTCCCGGCTTCTATCCTCGCCTGAACTATTCGTTTTTCAGTAAAAATGTCTCATACAAATTTATATTGAGAATAACTTCGAACCCAATCTGCCCATTCCAAATCCCCTCCAATGGTTTCCTGTGACGACACAAGAATCTGGAACGCTAGATAAATTCCCTTCTTGGATCTAATAGGTCACTACATCATTTGACAAGTTTTTAGTGTCCCTCAAAGAAAAAATTATATGCAAACAATTATATGTGACATATATCTGACATGCATGATTTTGCGCCGAAACACAGGCGGATCTAGTCTTTATCATGCAAGCTATTGACAATGACAAATTGGTTTGATTGTTAGCTTCGAATCCGTCGTCCTATTGATCGATGTGTTAATCATTAGTGTCTCCGACGTATATACTGGTTTCCGTACAGAGTGTTTCATCCTCCGGCCGTAAAATACCAACTGGCAATATTTCTCTGTACAGTTCACTCATCATCCAATCCGTCAACAAAAGTGAAAATGGTACCTATGACTTGAGCCAAACTGCTTACCCCGCAATGTATCCCTTTGCAACTGATACACTAGGAAAATATTTAGCATGTATCACGGCTGAATTACTTCTATTTGTCAGTGTGGCTGCATGGTGGATTAGCTCCGACATGGTGTTCCTCCAGATGGTGACCCATCTATCGCTACAGTATAAGGTATAATGCTACTCATAAATCCGTTAATATCCGTTAATATCGATTCTCAGACAGCTGTGAATTTTTTAGATTCTGAAGAGAGATCTTATGGGCATCCTGCCGCAGGAGCCTCTTCAGCCGAATGATTCCTCTGCGAGTAAACGACTGAATTCCATTGGTCAAAGGCATAATCATCTATTACTGTAAGAGAAATCTGACATCTACCTGAGCACATGATGATCGCAAATTTTTTGTGCAGACTGTCTCGACAGTTAAAACAGATCTATAATCCGATATTATTCTGCCTGATGATAGTTACTGGTGCTAATATCTGCATATGCATCATAAGTCTTCAAAAGGTACGACCGTTTAAATATGAACGTAAATTATGATTTCTTGATGATCATTAACACTTTCAGGAAATTTTCAGCAGTAATACTGCCGGTATTATCAAATGTATTGTACATACCTCCCTAACAATGATCCAACCAGCTATTTATTGTAAATACGCGAACGATCTGAATGAATCTGTATGTAATATCAATGACACCAATCATACTGATGGCACTCAAAGGTTAAATCTTCACAGGCCGAGTTTATCGCGAATGCTGCATTCCAGTGCAATTGGGTGAATCAGCGCCGAAGTTTTAAAAAACATCTGCAGCTGATGATCTTCACTGCCCAGCGAGGGGTCACTTTCAAAATTTGGGGATTCTTTTCGGTGAATCTGTACCAATTGACCAGAGTATGATGAATGTTTTCCAATGCTTACAAGAACGTGGTTATCAATTTTATAAGAGAATGATGACTTTACAGATTGGGAGTACGGCTGTGAGTTTTTTCGCATTAGTCAACAATGTTTCGTGAATCAAGAAGACCAATGATGTGTGTAAGAGCTACTGTAAATTAAATATTGTGAAGAACTCCTAAAGCTCGCTGTTGATATCTGATTCGTAAGCAGACTCACATATCAACGAGCTCATTTGCATTGAAAATAATAAATCTTGCCTGGTGATAATTCAATCACGAAGAAAATTTCTCTGACTGAATTACTACGACTGTACAGCCCTTCGTGCAAATTTAACGTTTTTTTGGTGATGTTTCTGGCGACAAGTTAGACCTCAATCATTGGGACAAGTAACGACGAAGAAAAAATTGTTGAATGAGACTAGTAACGGTCATGGCTTCTCGAAAATTGTCCAAAGTGTCTATAAATCCTGGATAATTGTTTCATACCGAGACCTAGACTCACAGTAATTCCACCAATACATTTAGAACGATAGACAACTAGTCCAGAAATATTCGCAGTTGACGTTTCTCTTCGACTGCCAATCAACGACGGCCCGAAAGAAAGAGCACTAAATAAAGCCATAACTTGCAACGAACTAGCAAAAATACTGCAATTATGCGATCGCAGATTTCATTACAGATTCACAGCTTTATGAGCCACGCCACGCAATCTCATTCATCATTGACATGCGCCGAGTATCCAATATGCGCTTGTTCCCAAAGAAAAAGGTGGGGATAACGTAAGTTAAGCGAACATTTAGTCCTGGATATACTGAGATTACGAGCTCCGTCACATATTAACCCCCCCCCCCCCCCACCCAGCCCCCCACCCACCCACCCCCCCCCCCCCCCCCCCCCTTCTAAACAACTGAAACACATCTTCAGTCCGATGTTATTCTGTTTGATGATAGTCACAGGTGTTAATATCTGCATATGCATCATAAGTCTTCAAAAGGTGCAATTGGTTAAATATTAAAGTAAATGACAATTTCTTCATGATCATGAACACTTTCAGGAAATTTTAAGCAATAATACTGCTGGCATCGTCAAATATCTCGTGCATACCTCCCTGACAATGATACAACCAGCTATTTATTGTAAATACGCAAATGATGTAAATGAATCTGTATGTAACATAAATGAAAATGATTATAGGGAAGCCGGTTAAAGTTCATTAACAAATGTTGAGTCTTCATAGGCCGAGTTGATCGCGACGGCTGCCTTCCACTGCAATTGCGTGAATCAGCGCCGGAGTTTCAAAAAGTATCTGCAGCTGATGATCTTCAGTGCTCAGTGTGGGGTCCCTTTCAAAATTTGGGGATTCTTTTCGGTGAATTTGAACCAATTGACGCGAGTATGATTAATGGTCTTCAATATTTACAAGACGCCAATTATGAAGTTTGAAAGAAGATAATGTCTTTACAGATCGGCAGTACGACGGTGAGTTTCTTCGCGTTGGTAAACAATATTTCATGAATCAAGAAGACAAATGATGGTTGTACAAGCTATCCTTTATCCTTCAGATGCTATGAACAACTCTTCGAAGCTTTTTGTTGATATATGATTCATAAGCAGATTCATATATCAGAAGGTAGCTCACATCACGGACAATAAATGTTAGAGGTTGATAACTTGATTATGAACAAGATTGTCTTGAGCGTGTATCATCATTGTTCCATCACTAGCCAGTAATAATCTTAGTTGATAGTTGTTAATTGCAGAGACGAAATACAGTGGAAATGAGCAATTGCAGGAGAAAGGTTTTCCAACCCACCAATATTCTCTAACTGAGCAGAATTGTTGTAACTGCCCCTGCTTTCAGCATTCATGAATTATTGACGCATCCCATTATGATTCTTTTAGTAACTTCTGAATACTCCCATCAGACATTTATTGCCGATATGTGAAATAATGGATAGACATCACGTACATGTTTTAATTATGCATCTGCGCAGAATATGACAGCATCGATCAATCTTATTACAACCTATGTCAGATTCGATGGATCTGTCCTCACACGGGATTACCGTCCCCTCGTGGTCCTCACATTCATGAAATATTAAAAATGATGGTCGTACAAACGAAAGATCTTTTAGAAAAAACGGCTAACAATCGAGCGCCAAAGTTCGAAAAATTATTCAACGTATGTAGAGTTGCCATGCGTGTCTCGGGAATTCTCGCAATAGACTCAGTCTTTTCAAAATCCAATCGTGGAATCTCGGATTTGAAAATCCTCTATTATCTTATCGGAATAGGTCCTGTAGTCTTTGTTTTCATTTGCGAAACCCGTAGCATAATCCACTTTTGGGAGTTGAATATTCATTTGGCACTGGAGATATGCACAGCTGTGCTCAGTGGTGGTGTCGTAATAGTGCAAGGATTCTGCATGTATCATTCTCGAAGAAACTTTTTAGATTTAATATCAGCGATACAGGACTTGTGGCAGACACAAGTTTTTCGTAATATTGATGATAATATAGTGATAAAAGTGAAAAATGCGCAGGTGTTCACGCAGATTTACGCTGTTCTGGTGATACTTTTGGCTAGCAGTTACACACTCCGTCCCTTTTGGTAAGTAAGTGGTGACCATCTTGACGTGAACGAGTAGACGTGATCAGTTCCTGAGAATTGTCCACAATTATAAATTCAGTTTGCTCCTAGCACATGTTATATTCAATCAAAACGAGACATACGATTTGAGCCAAACCGCTTACCCCGCGATCTATCCCATCGCAATCGACAGCATGGGCAAGTACATAATTTGCATTTCAATGGAATTTCTGATATTCATCAGCGTGGGTGCATGGTGGATAGCTGCGGACATGGTGTTCCTGCAGTCAGCGACACACTTATCTTTACAGTATCAAGTATAACTTTGGCCAAATCGTGAGAATACCCTTACGCAAAGAAAATAGTTGCAAATAATTATCTATACAATTGTATCTAATATACTAAATTTTTGGTTGAATCTATATGCTCATACAATTGAAGTGTATTGAGCATATATGCTGTTTTCCCTATAGGTCATGACGATCTAATACCGAATTGTCTTTTCCTGCGTCAGATTTTAAACGATGATTTGGTATCCATTAAAACCGGAGATGAGGCACTTGCTGTTGATAATTATACACCGATCCAAGCATTGAATGCTATTGTCAAACGTCACGCTCATTTGTTATTGTGAGAAATGTCCTTTGCTGTTTGGGCAAATCATCATTTTGCGTTTTACAGATTGTCCGAGAAGTTCAAGGGATTGTTCCGCCCGATATTGATGTGGCTGATGGTGGTGACCAGTGCTAATATTTGTATATGCATCATAAATCTTCAAGAGGTGCGAAGTATCTATATTTTTCAATTAAGTTCAAACAAAAATGACGAAGATGACTATCCGATACCGATAGATATTATTATAGGCAGTTATTCATAAGGACATTGCGGCAGTTAGCAAATGTGTTGTACACACTGCTGTAACAATGGTTCAGCCGGCTATTTACTGTATTTATGCCAATGATCTTGTTGAAAATGTAAGTCGTCAGCCTATAAAGTACCTATAAAGCCTAAATACCCCTTCAATTTTTTCGGCGGAGAGATCATTCGCTTCTTAGCGGCCAGAGTCATTCGGATATTGTCTAAAAAATTTGAGACAATTATTGAATAATTTTTCCGGATTTTTCAAAAATAATCTTGAATTTTCAAAAATGAAATCCCAGACTAACAATTTTTGAAAGAAAGGGGTGAATTTTTCAGGCTGAATGGATGGCAACAGGTGTATACGAGTGCAATTGGGTACCTGAAACCCACAATTTCAAAAAATTCGTTCCCCTGATAACCATGCGCTCACAGAAAAGTTTTAATTTCCGTATCTGCGGTTTCTTTAATATCGATCTGAATCAACTGAATCAGGTATAACTCATCACCATAATTTAACAACAATTCTATAATTTCGATAATTTTATTCACAGATTGGAATAACAGCTGCGAGATTTTTCGCACTGATAAACCACCTATCACGACCTAATTAATTTCTAAAATCCAATAATAAATAAATAGCGATGCATTGTTACACTTGGGCCTCATTTGGATTTTAATATCCCATTTAATTATGTCCAGAAAGCAGTTAGTTGTTCAGTCCTTGAAAAATCATTCAACCAAAATCATCTCGCATGGGCCTGATAATCCGGACCATTCTTCTACGAGTCAACAGTTAATTTCCATTCCACACTGATAGTTATTTCGCACTGTGAAAGAGATACGACCTCTGCCTGAGCAAATGATGATTGTCTATTTCTTGTCCAGGACCACCGCTTGTACCAATTAATGTTCTTTTATTGGTCAGATTTGATGAATAATTCTTACAAGCTTCCTGTTGATATCTGATTGGTAAGCAGAATTATGTATCAACAGCTAGACATCAAGGACGATAGATGTTGCATGTTGATAACTTAATCTTGAACAAGATTGCCTTGATTGAGTGTATCATTGTTGCCCCGTTGCATTCCAATAATAATCTTCGATTGATGATCTGTGAATTACAGAGAAGAAATACCACGGAATTGAAGAATGCCAAAAGAAAGATCTTCCGACCTGCAAATATCTTGTAACTGACCAGAATAGTTCCAACTACCCCGGCTTCTATCATTCAGGAATTATTCATGCGACCGTTCATGATTTCTTTATTAACTTCAGAATACTTCAATCAGACCTTTATAATAGATTTATGAAACAATGGCCGAATACGTAAATTATTCATCTGTTCAGAATATGGAAGAAACGATCAGTCTGTCATCGCCACCCACCTCCAATTCGATTTATCTGTCCTCACACGATAGTACTATTTCCTCATGGTCATTACAATTCATGGAACATAAAAAACCATGTTCGTAAAAACGAATGCTCTTTTAGCAACACCTGCTAACAATCGAGCGCCCACTTTCGAAAAATTATTCAACGTATGTCGAATTGCCATGCGTGTCTCGGGAATTCTTGCAATCGACTCAGTCCTCTCAAAATCCAAACGTAAATTCTTGGATTTGAAAATAGTCTATTATCTATACGGAATATGCCCAGTAGTTTTTGTTTTCATCTGCGAAACTCGTAGCATAATCCACTTTTGGCGATCGGATATCCATTTGGCACTGGAGATATGCACACCTGTTCTCAGTGGTGTTGTCGTAATAGTGCAAGGATTCTCCATGTACTATTCTCGAACAAACTATTTGAATTTTATATCAATGGTCCAGGACTTGTGGGAAGCCCAAGTGTTTCGTAATGTTGATGATGATAAAGTGAAGAAGGTAAGGAATGCTCAGTTGTTCACGCAAATTTACGCTGTGATGGTGATACTTCTGGCCAGCAGTTACTTACTTCGTCCTTTCTGGTAAGCGAGTGGCAACCATCTTGACATTGAACGAATAGAGGTGATCGGCCCTTGAGAATTATCCACAATTTCTAATTCAGTTTGTTACTAGCACATGTAATATTCAATAGGAACGAGACATACGATTTTAGCCAAACCACCTACACCGTAATCTATCCCTTCACAATTGACAGCATGAGTAAATACATCCTTTGCATTTCAATGGAGTTTTTGATATTCCTCAATGTGGGTGCATGGTGGATTGCTGCCGATATGATGTTCCTGCAGCTAGCGACTCACTTATCTTTACAGTATCAGGTATAACCAGGTTGTGTTCAAGTCATCAGAATGCCCTCGCGGGAAAAATATTGATGGAAATAATTTTATGCCATAGGTGCCCGTAATCACGCGATTCTAACCTCGCTTCGCTCGGTTAAATCGCGGATTACTCGCCTTCGGCTCGTGTTACAACCTCCCACGAACCAAAAACACCATTACGCACATGTTGCATAATATACTAATATGTAACATATATCTGACATACTGCATTTTTTGTCGAAATATATGAGCACATAATTGATGTGTCTGTTATGATGACGACGATCTAATAATGAATTTTCATTTCTTGTGACAGATTTTGAACGATGAGTTGATGTCGATTAACACCGGGGATGATGCACTCGCTGTTAATAATTATGCCCCGATTCAAGAATTTAATTCTATTGGCAAACGTCACGCTCATTTGTTATTGTGAGCAATCTTTGTCTGTTATTCTGGCAATTTTGTCATTTGACGTTTTGCAGATTATCCGAGAAGTTTAAGAGATTGTTCCGCCCGATATTGGTGTGGCTCATGCTGGTGACGAGTGCTAATATTTGCATATGCATTATAAATCTTCAGGAGGTATGGATTTTTATATTTTTCAATTCAATCAATTGAAAGGTGACGACAGTCATCATAAACATAGAGATTATTGTACGAAAATCGGCCGTAATGGTTGGATGGGCGAGGTGTTGCTCCGGTGGCCATTCAGGTTACACAGAATTGAGCTGGGTTAGTACTTGGATGGGTGACCGCTTAGGAATACTTCGTGCATAGAAAATATTACGGGCGGTAGGTAGAGTGTGCGGCCTAATGATTCCATCTAGTTCAGGCCATAAATTCAGACTCCCCCAATGGGGGTATTCAATCTATTGAGACTTCCCTTATTGAGTTCGAGGGCCCGACTTGCTACTTCAACACACGTTACCTATCCTTGATCTAGTCACTGTGATCATTAGGCTGCTCAATTGACCGGCTCTCTAACTGGGGTCTTACATGCTCTCCCATGCAGTCAGAGCACGAATGGGATACAGCTAAAAAAAGTATGACGGCCACGATAGCGCAGATACATAGGAGAGGAAAAAGTGGGAGTTGAGACTCAGGCCGAGTAGTTGGTTTTAAATCAGGAATATACTTTGAGATTACTAAGAAAAAATTTCAATAAAAATTTATACAATATTATTATAGGCAGTTGTGCAGAAGGACATTGCGGGAATCAACAAATGTGTTGTACACTCTGCGATAACGATGATTCAACCGGCTATTTATTGTATTTATGCCAATGATCTTGCTGAAAGTGTAAGTTATGAGATAGAATTTCTGTCTATTATTAAATGAAGAGTTTTCCGTGGGCACCTCTGGAATTCTTGCGGATTTTAAAAATCGTGAAAATTGTTGAATGATTTTTCTGAATATCTCCGAAATAATCATGGAAGTGGACAAAAGAGGTGAATTTTTCAGGCCGAAAGGACGGCAACAGCTGTATATCAATCTAATTGGATACGTGGAACCCAGATTTTCAAAAAGTCTGTTCAACTGATGACCTTGCAATCGCAGAAAGTCTTAAAATTCCGCATCTATGGTTTATATAATGTGGACTTGACTGAACTGACTCGGGTATGGCTAAAAAACCAGAATTAAGACCAGAATTACATAACAAGAATAACAAAGACCAGAATTAAATAAAAAAATATGTATATAATTCGGAGAATATTATTCACAGATTGGTGGAACCGCTGCGAAATTTTTTGCACTGATAAACAATCTATCCCGACCTGATCAACGTTGAGAATACGTCGACAAATAAATGGGGATGACAGATTTTTTTTTTTATAAATGTCTAAATCACAGGAAAATTTCAACAATTGCGTCACCCAATATCGAACTATGCAGATTCAATTTGAACCGACTCTAGTTATTATTATCAACTAGAGCTACCAATACACACAGTCGCTATCTAACGAATATCATCGGCTGATATCGTATCGTCTGTCGATAACCATGTTTGCGGCATCTGAGAGCTTATGACTAACTGCGGATAATTACCAACAGCTGAACAAATGTCTTGCAGTGATTAAATAATTTCCAAAAGCCACACGAACAATTCAACTTTCGAATATTATTTGACTCCGCTGAAGTCATTAGCTCCGTTTATTAAAATAATGATCTTATATTAAATGTGTTAAACTTTCATTAATTTTCCCCCTCAGTAACAATGACTATTAATGATAATTAACATTACTAATCGATTGATGAGGGATTAGAAAACTCGATGACACCCAAGAAGCAAAAATTTTTCCTCCTTTTTGCTGAAGGAACATATAATTGTAAAGACACCCTGGTTTTGTTCGCAACAGCTGTCGCCAGGCGATCACCCGGCCAGACATTTTTTTATGAATAATGAAAAATTCTGATAAACTCACTATAATTAATCTGTCGATATCATGTGTTATGCAAGACTTCTCCCCGGAAAAAGTTCCGAACTTTTGTTCGAAAGAATATTTCTCCGAATGATGGTGAATAATGAATAATCTCACAGGGTGCCGAGGGGGTCGTCTCCGTAGAGACAAAACACGTAGCCCAGTCAACAATCAGCTGCAACTCCGATCAACATCTCCACTCTTCACTCGTCAGCAACTCCGTTCTGATGTGAGTAAATTACATTGAGTTCCGCAAAATGTTCAATAATGAAATGAAAAATCAACAATTTAGAACAATTCTACCGGTGGTACGTCCTTACATAATTACAAGCGTATCTAATTAGCTCAGACTGAGACCCTTCGGAAGTGACAAAGAATGTCTAACGTGAAGATAACTTCACGCCGGAAATCCTGAGCCGGTAGGGGATGAAAAAATACGAGCGAGGGCTTGAAAAAATTACTCATTCTGCAGAAACTTGATTAAGCGAATTGAAAGTGACTTAGAGATTATGAATAATTGTTAGAGATATTTAATAATCCAAAGTACACTTCAGGATGATCACAAAGAAAGTTGCTAAAAAAAATATTGTCGGGTTTTAGAAAAATTCTCGAATTTTTAGTTTGGTTCTTCACTGCTTTCGACAAAAAGAAAAAAAAAGATACATAAAAATCTCGCGAGTTTTTTCTACAAAATAATTTCGATTGGATATTTTCTATCGAAGAAAAATCGCGCGCAGTAAATCGATTTTTTTTTCGTGTGTGCATCGAGTGATTCAAATTGTCAAACCTCAATATGTCATCCTGACAAGTGACAATATCGACTGTGTCCAGTTTCCCATGCGCGACAGAATCGTAAGCCTATTTTGAGGTTAGATAGCTCTCCCTTTGACTGTTTGTGACGTATGGAAAACAATCCCCTCAGTATTTTCCCCCTCATTTTATCAATATCCCTTGTAAATAAATTTATGAGGTAATGAGATAACTATGAACAGTCTGGGCCTCAGTTTGATACTCAGAATGGGTTGTTTATGCTCCAAGGAAACACTCACTGTCAATTCGACCAAGTACAGAGTGTTGGAGCATCTTGGAGAAGGGTAAGTGCATTAATGAATTTCAAAAAATAATCCTCAGCTAATAATTAAAATAGAGAAATTGGTGAAATTATCGGGAATTCTGCCGTTGGCCCGATTTTCTGACATTACCTATTCACTGTTGCATTGTAGGGGTTTTAGCACAGTTTATCTAGTAGAAGATATGGACAATCACAAAAAATATGCGATAAAAAAAATAGTCTGTCATGGACCTGAGGACCAGCATGCAGCTGCCAAAGAAATCGAGTGTCACTCGATGCTGAAACATCCAAATATCATTCCTCTTATAGATTCAGCTCAAAATGGCCTTGCGGATCCCCTCATTAATTCTACTGGAGAGGTTCTACTAGTTTTGCCTTATTATCACGTGAGAAATTTTTGATTTTCATCTACGAAATAAGGAAGATAACCACTAGACTCGACAAATATATATTTTATGATATATCAATTTGATTAAAAAATCTTTAGAAATAAAAAAATTCATTCTAAATTTGTCATATTCCAACAAATTTTGACGTTTATCGTTGAAATTGCGGATGTATCTCTTTTTCTTAATTTTTATATCATTGGCTAAATTAGTCGATATTTATTTCCGTTTAAAAATATGTATTCAACCGTAATGGAGGAAAATATCAAACAAAGTTGGATCGGAGAATTGAGACGCATGCAAATTACTACCCAATAGAATTGTCGTACGTCACATTCCCCAGGAAAAGCCAATTATCACTTCAAGAGAAATATATTTTGACTTCCTAGCGAGGGACATTAGCCCACGAATTAGAGCGAAGATCCAAGAACTCGAACTACTTCAGTCCCCTGGAGATTCTGAACATATTTCTGGAAATATGCGAGGGCGTGAGAGCATTCCACGAGGTGAAGCCTGAGCCATTAGCCCATAGAGATCTCAAAACCGCAAATATTGTTATTAGCGATGGCATGACACCAGTCATAATGGACTTGGGCTCGGTTGCCCCGGCCAGGGTGAAGGTCTGTGGGACTCAGGACGCCCAATCCCTCCAGGATGTGGCGGCCGAGAGGTGCTCAATGCCTTATAGAGCACCCGAACTCTTCAATGTCGAGAGCTATTGCATGGTCGATGAGAGGACTGATATTTGGGCTCTAGGGTGCATTTTGTACGCCCTATGCTACTTTAAATCGCCCTTTGATGCTGTCTATGAACGGGGAGACAGCGTGGCACTTGCCGTTATCAATGCTAATGTCACTTTTCCAGAGAACGCACCTTACAGTGAGGTAAATTTATGCTACTGGTGGGACTGGTGGGACTTGAGAATTTCTTTTGGTCGCTTCCCAGTGATTTTCACTTTTTCGAGTTCGGGGAAAAACCCGTACCAATCTCCGGAGGAGGAAAAGTGAGGAGCAGTGCGGAAATAGTATATTTCGTAACAAGTGAAAAAAGTTACTTTTCCGACACAGCGTGATGAAAAAGTATTTTCTGACTCATCGCTTGATACGATTGTGATATGATCGCTGGAAATTCCTCAATTCAAATGCACTTTTTGTCGAAAGAGGATTTTCAGATTATGATATTTTTAATTTTGTTTTCCTTTTCAGGATATGCAGAATTTAATTCTTTCAATGTTGAAGACAAATCCTATGGAGCGACCCTACATCTATAGTGTAATAGAAAGTATTCATGATGCAATAGCCAAGATCGAGGGGCGAGTCTAATCATCGATTAATTATTAATTTTATTAATTTATTTGCCATGATTCACTGAGTATAATTAGATAATCAATTATTCCACTGATTTTACTCGTTATTATATGCATTAGTTAGACAATTTTTCATTGTAATTCCGACCAAAATAAGAAGGGGTTTTTTAAAAAGAACATTTCTATGTGCAACGAATACATCTGCATTTATTGTATATTTTGTAGATAATTGTAAAAATGTGTGTGAGTTGCAAATTTAATTATCAATTAACACTTCCTTACATAGTGAAGTGAAAATACTGCAATTATCGGTGTATAGTATAGATTTTATTATACAATTGAGCAATGTAATTGAAAATCCTGTGAATTGTCAAAATTGTATTGTATAGAAAAGTATTTTAATATTGTGTATGAATATTGTTAAAGTAATCAGAGAAATTTATACCATCTAAAATAAAAGAGTAAATTCGATTAAATCGATGAGTTTTCCTATTACAAATTCAGTGAAGAAATTTTAGATTTCCAATACTCATGAATTCTACGATTATGTCGGAGAATCGTCGGATTTAAAGAAAAATGTTGAGAGATTTTTTGCAGAGAATTTCATGCTGCAAAAAAATATTCTTGCGACTGTTTCTGCTGAGAAATAATTTGGAAATAATCAATATTTTTTCTTTGTAATTTTGGGATATAAAAAAAATTTAATCTCAGTTTTTGAAGAATTAATGAATTAATTCCTTTTGTTTATAAGTATTCAGAAAATATTTAAAGTTGGTCATCCTGTCCAAATAATTCCCATTTGAAACGTCAGACTGCGCCTGCATCGACCGCTTCCTTTTCCGTTTTTGCTCTGATAGAGGTCTGTGTGATTTTGTGTTCAATAATTATAAATCATTTCAGTAATAAACAATCGTGGTGTTATTAACTAAACGAATTATTGATTATTGCTGACGAATTTGTCATTATGCTTGCAGTGGATATATTAGTGGATTGGCGAGTGATGATTTTTCTATTTTTTACAGAAATAAAATGGTGCAGCGACTCACGTACCGACGACGTCTGTCGTACAACACGAAGAGCAACCGGAGACGAGTGTAAGTATTTCAAAATTAATAATAATACTTGATTCGAGGGAGAATGTCACTTTTTTGGCGAGAGAATTTTTTAATTTGCAGATGATTTGGAATTTTTTAATCTGAAACTTTTGGAGCAAAGTGGGGTTATGTTTTGCTGTTGTATTCACGTGTCAACTGCTTCCATAGAACCCAATTTGTGAAACCATAATTTTTTTACTGTTTTCTAAAAAAATTTAGATGATTTCTTCAAGGAGGGTTTAGATTTTTAATATCAAATTCGTCATTTTTGTTAGGGAAGATGATTTAAATTTAATTTTTTAATATATGTCAGGGATGAATACGACTTGAGAGAAAAATTGCGTTTAGGATTACTATAGAAAATTCAATTGACTTAAAAAAGGACGTAACATTTTTTCCTAAACCCACAGATTAAAGCCCTGGTGTAATAGTTCGTAACCTCAAAATCGCCGTGACTAATTGCAAGAAAAACAATTATTAAATCATGAGCAAACCTCATTTTGGACCTCCATGCATGATTTCTGCAGGTCAGAAATTAGATCATTTCGAGGTGACAAATTTTTACACCCGGCCTTTACCGACATAATTTACAAAATAGAAGGTCTCGATAAATACACTGATAAAAATATCGCATAAGGTGATATGAAAGATGCAATATAAAGTGATGAACCAACTCTTGATCATTTCATTACAGGGTACGTACTCCAGGTGGCAAACTCGTCTACCAGTATCTGAAGAAACCCAAGAAGATCCCCAGATGTGGCCAGTGCAAAGACAAGCTCAGGGGTATCCAGCCAGCAAGACCAATGGAACGCTCTCGTATGTGCCGGCGTAAAAAGACTGTCAAGCGGGTCTACGGTGGAGTTCTCTGCCACAAATGTGTCAAAGAGAGGTACGAGAGTCATCGAATACGATCAAACCTCCTCTAAATGAATTTATTCTTTCCAGCCATTAATCCCACTGTCCCACCTTAAAAATGTGGAACGCTCCCGACCTAATTCTCAACCGTTGTAAAAAAAAATCGTCATCTATAATTTTTGAAATTATTTAAATTCCTTGCGGTTACAGTCAGCTCAGCTGAATTCAAACCCAGAAATAACTAGTTAAATTAAATTACATTTCGAAGGCACAAGTAAATTATCTTCAGGTACTTTTCTATTGCAATTGAAAAAAAGCAACGAGATTAATAATTATATAATCGAAAAGAGCAATTTTGTTGAACATCATCTCTTTTACATATTCTAATTATGATTATGGTTAATAATTGTATGCCCCAAGATTGTGTTTCTAATTAATAATTTTTCCGAGGAGTGCTCTTGATACTTGTCCCGAAAATTATGCATTGTTGTTAGGCAAATAATTGAATATTTATAAAATTTCTTTTTTAATTTCAATCTGGCAAAATAAATTCTAAGCATACGTTTCATTTTTTTCAGGATCGTTCGTGCTTTTCTCATCGAGGAGCAGAAAATCGTGGTAAAGGTAATGAGAGCACAACAAGCTTCTACAAAAGCGAAGAAGGTCGAGAAATAACTTACCACAGTTTAATTAATTAATAAAAAAAATTGAAAACACATATTGAATATTTTCGTACCATTTTTTTCCGCCAGTTGTCCCCGTTGAAAACGTATTTCTCATCTAAATTATTATTCTAATCCAGTATTATTTAATTATTACAGAGAGAATGCTCTGAATTCGTGAGAAGTCAAAAAAGAAATGAGAAGATTTTCTTCCATTTTTTAATTACTATTTTATTTGAAAATTTCGAGGAAGGAAATTGGTTGGTTTCCTATAGACGACATTTTACATAATCTAATTTCTTTCTTTTTGTTGACTACAAAAATGAAATCATCTAATTAAAATCCCCTAATGCAGTGTAATGTCTGTAATGTGTAATGTCAGTGAAAAATGCTTTTTCCTGTTTTCCTCGAATTATTGAGTTTTTCTACTTCAAACCAAGTCATTTAGCATTACTTGAGTCTGCTCTCTGTTCCCCCAACGACTCAAGTGTGAATTGTACGCTCGATGCCAACAAATAAGGCGCTTGTTAAAAGCAAAAATCACTTTTTTTTTAACGAATGCTGGTCTCGTTATGGTTTCTCGGCGGGTAAGAACCGGAGAGTGGAAGAAACGAGGGAGCATTCTCATGCATCTCAAACTTCGCCTTAAATGGAAGCTGACATTCTTTTTAACTTATACGGAAGAAACTGCGTAAGCGTGCATTCACCGTCCGTTAAATGAATAAATAAAGTACATGAAATAACGTTTCTAGTCCAGTACAATAAAATTTACACTCCTTTTACTATTATTCAAATAACAATAGTAATTTTAAAAAATGGTATAGCATATTTCGTAACGAAAGCAAAAGACTTTTTTGGCCTTACGAAAAAAAATTAATCACAATGTGCCGAAAAGTTTACTTATCGTCGCAGCATGATGAAATAGTATATTTCGTAACAAGTGAAAAAAAATGGTTTTTGGCGAGTGGGAGGTTTATATCACGAGCCGAAGGCGAGTGATATAATCCT
>JAPYZM010000822.1:0-24570 GCA_030522845.1 Psyttalia concolor
CCCCCCCCCCCCCCCCCCGGATTAACCAAAGAAATATCGACGAAGAGAGAGAAAAATCTCGAATGTAATAATCAAACGACTAATTTAGCAGCAACTCCTTAAAAGCTAGTGAACCAACAACTCAGATAAAAAGACTAGAATAAGTGAACATGACAATAATTTTTCCCTCATTATACACGTATTAATATTATACACTATAAATATTTAAAGAAAAATGCAAAGATATATATCTATAGTATTGTTATTAATTCTTATCAACGTAATAGTCATCTCCGTATATTTTATCACGAAGAAATATCATATATTTGAATCGCTTATCTCGATTTAACTATTTCCATAAATTTAATATTAAGAGTGATGAATTATCAATGACAATAAATAATGACAATTATTGAGAGTAAAGAAATAGGGCTGACAGTTGATACCGTTCGATGAGATTCATTGTGATCTCCTCTCTGTGATGATTGTATTATCAACCAATTCGCATTGTTTAATTTAATTACCCAATTGTTCACGTTAATTAGTAGTTATTTCATTAATTGTAAGGGGGATCTCGCAATTTTTTCATTACCTAAATTATCTGATGGCCAATTTCTTCTCAAGCCACGAAGAGTTTCGCCAATAACACCCCAAATTTTTAAATAATTAATTCGTTAATTAATTCGAAACGAAACGGAATAGCTCGATTGCTTCGGTTAATTGATAAATAAATTTTTTTATGTTCCTTGCGTACACATTTTCTACTTAAAAAAAACCATTGAGACAATTGAACTCTCCTTTAACCAGTGATTTCGGATAATTAGCATAATTGCATGTGAATTTTATTTTGTTATTCTTTGTACATTTGTGGCTTGATAAATTATTTAACGGGGAGCTGTCATTAAAGATTTGTTTTTAGACAATTTCATCAGCGGTGTGAAAATGAGCCTGCGATAAAATCCCGAAAATGGTCTAATGATAAAAATTGGTAAATTGAAAAATGTGATTTTAAGTGGGAAATTATCTCAACGAGGGGAGTGAGATAAAAAAAAAATTCCCCGGGTGCAAAAAATCTATAATCTCATCGTGGAGATAATAGGGTAATTAGCCGGCTTATAACATAATTTTTCTAGTCATTAATTCATAATTTGTGATGAGAAGTGAGTCTTTGGTTCCCCGAGGTTCCCCCGATTGTTAATTTTTCATAATTTAGAACGATTAAGACTATTGGACCGATAATATCCATATATCATCCCCAATATCATCGATATATAGAGAAAAATAATAACAAAAAATGAAAATATCTCTTATTTATGCCATATCAATGAAAACTGAGAGTAACGATAAAATTATCAATAATTCATAAGAATGATTAATAATATAATGAATAATGAAACTAATGACAATACTTATATCTCAGAATATCCGTAGTTATATCCGTATTTAAATTACTCTACGTAATTACAATATGTCAATACTAGGAGGACGTCATTGACGCCCCAGATACTCTAATTGTGCATAAGACAATAACAAAAAAATAATTAAATAAAAATATTTGAATTAATGATAAACAAATGATGAGATTGTACGCACGATTAATGAAGCCAGATAATCAGCCTAATTGTCCATCCACTTTGCTTAGCCAATTGATTAAATAATTAATAATGAAATGATAATAAAATTGCACAGAAGTTCGATTAAACCAAACACTCAATTGGTTAAATATTCCTACATTAAATTTAAATAATCGTAATTTGTCTGGTAAACAATAAGTAATCGATTAATTGTTTTTTCAATTTATTTCACTGAGTAAATAAAATATTCAATTAATCGTGCGTGCTGTGGGGGAAATAATTGTAATACTTTTAAAGACTATCGTCTAATTATTTTCATACGTCGTTTCATTAATGAGCCTTCATAGATACGTCACCATCGCCATAACAAGAGGTAAATTATTAATGAGCATTATTCATTATAATAATCCAAAGGCTTCTAAATATGATTACGACAATAATGAAGAATAGATGGTGGGGGACTGCTGCGAATAGTATTTTTGGTAAGAAATGGTGGAATTCAGGGCAAGTGGTGAGACACAATCAGTCGAATTATCTCGTTAATTAATCAATAATTCATTATTAATTATTTCCTCGTTGCGAGATTAATTTGTCATGCTGGGTTTCATCACCTCGTCATTGAATTGTCTTTGATATTAAGAAATAAATCTCTTCCTACTCGTGATTAATTCTTTTCCGAGATTTTTTAGATCATTTACAGAGCTCATTAATTTTAGGGATTACTCGTTAATTGGGTAATTTGGAAATTTGTTAATCAAGTCGTACTTATGTTTAGTCATACCCCGACAAGTCAGTTGATTTTTTTTAATGATGATTATTTTGCGGTTGGAATAATTGATATTGTCGATAATTCGTAGATTTTATGATCCGCTTAATTAATTAATATTATACAAATGATATTAATAAGATGTGTCAGACAATAACATGGCTTAATGTCACTCAGCGGTCACTAAGCCTGACTGAACAAAAAATGTAATACTATAAAAAAAAAATGGTGAAAAGGAAATGGTAAAAAAAACTTATATTGCATATTGACGATGTGTATGTACTGTACGTATTGTAGAAAATGTATTGAATTTAATGAATTAATTATTTAATGCGCAAGATGTTTACGCTTAAACTATTATTCATTCCCAGATGAGTCTCCCATTCTCGACAATTCATTTATAATTATTTACATTTCTTTCATTAATCAGTTCACCAATTTTTTTTTCGTTTATTTATTTTGCCAATTACGCGTAAGTAAATTGTAAAATACCTTTTGTGAACCGTAGGAGAGGCTTATTTATTTTAAACAAATAGCGGTCATGCGAGATTTAAGGGGAATTGACGTCAGTTGACGAGAGAAAAATTCGGGGAGGAGAGGGAATTATTAAATTGACAATCCGCGACTCATTATTGTCATTACCGATGCTGAAGATGATCTGGGTAGGTCGTGGAGTACCGCCGAAAAATGATACTATCATTCCGAGACCGCTGATATCACACTGAAGCAACGGTTATCTCACCGGAGATATGCAGGATCGCATCAATTGCTGTCATCAGTCTCCAGACGAATTGAACAAAGGCCAATATTTTTTCCTTATCTAATTGTCGAATTTGTCCAAAAAACTGGATCCAAGAATTTGTTTCTTCGACGGGACAATTACTGACAAACAATTAAGATCTTTATTTATTTATAGTCCGATAAGAGATAAAACTTGTGGTCTGATTGAACCATTTCTCCCGGAGATTTACTGGAGACATATTCAATTGTCATCAAAAAAAATCCTCGTCCAACTCCAGACAACTCGTGACCCGCATTGTTATCTAGCTTTGCGCTTCGACGTTTGGATTGTTAATAACAAATTGAGTCAAGCCCGAGCCTCCGGAAAATTAAACTGAGGACAGTTTCATCCGGTTCAATTTAACATTCCCAGAATATTATCAGTAATCTCTCTGTCTCTATCGTACTCCTCATAATTATGTCTATCGGATCCCTGAGATCGTATGGAGATACTCTTGGGGGACATTTGAGAGCACCTATTGCTATCATACCTCAGCAATATCCCATTGGTTCCCACATTTTCTCCTTATCTCTTGAGGTTAAATCCCCAAGATAATGTATTCAACAACTCGCACGTGTTTAATCAGTTCATTCAGTATTTTCTGGATCTCCAGTGTCAGTTGAGTTTTCCGATTAAATTCCGCACTTGCAATGACGAGTTCAAGAGAGAAATGATAGTTTGTATTTTGATACGAGTGCGAAAAAGTGGCTTTTTAAGTGGGAGGGGCCGGCAAAGGTCAGATTTTCAGAGATACGGAAGCCTAGGGAGCGGCCGATTCCGGATGTAAATAAAGTATTCCCTTGCTTTCATCATTTTTACAGCAGAAAAAACCCGAGAATAGTTTTCTCACTACCTGTATAATTATATCACAATTGAACTCCAGTTTCAATTACTTTTAGGCAACAATCGGGTCAATTAGGTATTTAATTGTTTAATGAAAGAAACGTCGGGAGTTGTTGCTCGCCGCCATGTCTTCCATCTTGAGGACCAGTCGTATTCTCGTTCTGCTGATCCTCATCCTCTGCCTGCTGATTCTCAACCTGTTGACGTCAAGTCTGACGACAGTCCGATATGCCCGTCACTTGGAGGAGCCCATAGGTAAGTACTGTCGCCAGAGAATCATCTCTCGCCATCACCTGACGCTATCCTCCTCATCCGAAATTTAATCGCAGGGGAGAGCACTTTATTCAGGTCTCTCCGTCGATCGAACGACATCCCCGAGCCGGTGAGATCATCCTCCACGAGCAGTCTGATCGACGTTCCCAGGCTTGAGTCACCTCGTATGGACAACGAGTCGTCAGTGCAGGACATGTATCAAGGTGGTCACGACGTGTCGGTCGCCGAGAGGTGTCCAAACAACGGAGAAGCCATAAATTTGGTGATCCTGGTGACGTCCTCACCCTTTCGCGTGAAATCCAGAATTGCAATCAGGCACACGTGGGGCTCCTTCGGGCAGCGGTCAGACATCCTTGTCCTGTTCATCCTGGGTACCACCGAGGACAGCCAACTGGAGGGCCTCCTCTGGGGCGAGGAGAAGCTCTACGGCGACATAATCCGCGGCACATTCTACGACTCCTACTCCAACCTCACGCTCAAATCAATTTCGGCGCTGGAGTGGTTTGACAGGTACTGCTCGTCAGCAAAATTCCTTCTCAAAACCGACGACGACATGTTCATCAACATCCCTCGACTGTTGTCCTTCATTAAGAGACACGACAACGACCGGAATATGATATTTGGGTCGGTGCAAAAAAAATCAAGGCCCATTAGAAACAAGGGGAACAAGTGGTACGCACCTCCGGCGCAGTTCAGACCGTCCGTATACCCGGACTATATCAATGGACCGGCCTACCTACTCACCAGAGATGTCATCCGCAGACTCTTTGAGGCTTCACTCAGCCAGACCTACTTTAGAATTGAGGATGTCTTTATTACGGGCATCCTTGCGGATAAATTGGGAATTAAACGCGTCGGGGTCAGTGACTTCCTGCGGTACAGGGTGTCTTATGATACCTGTGACATTCAGAGGACTATCAGTATCCATGGAGTCCACTATGAGGACCAATATGATCTCTGGAAGAAACTGCTGGACGGCAAGAGCCAGTGCAAGTCCTGGTTTATCAGCTACTGGCGGTGGATGGTTTCCTGAGGAGTCTCAACGCAATTCCGAATGGAGACGATGTTTATTGCTCTCGTTTTGGTGCTTTGGTTTATTTATTCGGGAGGTAATTAGAATGGCACGTGAAAAACAGTCAGTGGATTTTGTGCTGCACCTCAGAACGATATCTCAATGTTTATTTTTACAGTCCATTCGGGAGAATTAAAAATTAAACTTCAGAATTTTTAATTGAAATGTCAAACGCGAATCTTTTATCTTTCGGAATTGAACAAGTCGAGAGGACTCCTGAGTCGCTTGGGTAACAACGAATTGTATTAGTTAAATAAATTAAGTAAAATACTCGACTCTTCCAGGAGTCACTACCTGAGTCACTTTCCTTAGAAATAAATGAAGAGACAATGATAGAGTAGTTGTGTACACCGACAATCAGTGAAATGGGTCGGATTTGGGGAATTAGTTCAAGGGTAAGAAGTTTCCTAGTGAATTACTGCTCATGAATCCCACCAGAGACCTCTTCTTCATCTCCCATTTGTCTCGCGATTGAAATGAGATTGAAAACAATAACGAAATGTAAATTAAAAATACTTTATTAATCACGTACTCGAATTAACTTCCAAAACGCGTGTACACCTGGTGCAGAGGTCGCCGTCAACGGATTCCGGGTATTTTCTGCATCGTTTGCAGAGGGAATATTCCCTGGGTTTAACATCGATCTTGGGAGATGTGGTTGAGGGATCTTCAATCAGAGTGACTGACGACAGCTGTAGAATAGTCGATAATTCAGACGTCGTCGACGTCGTCTCCTTCTGGAGTCTCTGTAATCATGAAATTAAATTTATTGCAATTGTTTCAATGAGAACTAGGATCGTCAATCTAATTCGAGAAGATGAGGTCTCTTGAATTCCTAAATCCTAATGCTCCTCACCGACAAATTCCTGAAGTCTTCCTCGCCAACGGTGACGACGCCCTCCATCTGGAGACTGTTACCCTTCACTGCCTTGTTAACACATCCCCTAACCTCCAAAGCAACTTCAACAATCCTCTCCACCTCGGGATTATCCCACTCCCCGGGCGGATGACAAGGCGTCGACCTGTACAAGCTGACAGACGTCAGATTCTCCGGATGATGGAGCCAGACCTCCTCAGCGAGAAAGGGTAGAATAGGAGCTACGGCCCTGGTGACAACTGTCAGAATATCATCGACAACATCAACAGCGGCGACCCTAGCCGGGCTGTTCGCCGCCTCGCAGTACAACCTGTCCTTCACCCAGGAGCAATAAAGGCTGGAGAGGTCGTTGCTGACAAAGTTGACAACAGTCTTAGCCACATGATGATACTCAAAGTCGTCATAGAACCGCTGCACCGCTCTATTGAAATGATAGAGCTTGTGGAGCATGAACTTGTCCACCAGCAGGTACTGAGCCTTTACCTCCGCGCTCCCAGAATTCTCTTCATGAAGTGCCCCGAGTAGGAATCTCAGAATAGCCCTGATCTTCTGAACGCTCTCAGCACTGTCCTTGAGGATGACTTCTCCAATGGGTATTTGGGTGTGTTGGACGCTATGACTAGCCACCGACCACCTGAGAACATCTGTCCCCAGGGCGCTCTGAGGACTCTTCTTCCCCTTGATAATATCCTCAGGACTGATGACGTTCCCCAGTGACTTGGACATCTTCTGTCCCCGCTTATCCACCGTAAACCCATGAACAAAGAGGGACTGGAAAGGCGCCTTCTCCTGTAGAGCAATGGAAGTGATGAGGGACGCGAGGAACCACCCGTTGAACTGGTCCAGCCCCTCGAGGTACAGATCAGCGGCTTTCTCAGGCAGCACTGAAGACCAGGAGATGCCGGAGTCGAACCAGATGTCCAGGATGTCCCGGCCCTTCTCTAGCTCCTCTGGCTTCAGCTCGTACTTCCTCAAGATGGCCTTTCCCAGGAGATCCTCGACCGATAGCGTCCACCAAGCATCGTCCCCGTGCTCCCTGAAGACCTCGCAAACCCTCTCTATGATGTCCTCGTTGAAAACTACCCCTCCAGTGCGTCTGTCGTAGAAGACTGGAATGGGAGTTCCCCAGGATCTCTGCCTGGAGATGCACCAGAAGGGCCGTCGCGAGATGTGCTGGCGCAAATTGTTCTTGAAGACACTCTCCTTCATCTTTGGGAAGAATTTGATGGTCTCCACGGACTCGAGGACTTTTGTTTTGAGAGCTTCGGTGTTGATGAACCACTGGTAGCTCGCCCTGGTAATCACTGGCTTATTGGTCCTCCAGTCGTAGGGGTAACTGTGGACAATATCCTCGGTATGAAGGAGGTTCTCCTTCAGGTGAGTCAGCACAGCTGATGTGCCAGCCCCTAGCACCTCCAGCCCCTGGAACTCCCCAGCGTCTGCGTTGAATTTACCCTCTTCGTCGACTAGAGATTTGACAGAAATATTGTGGGACAGACAAACCAGGAAGTCCTCGTTCCCGTGGGCGGGTGCTGTGTGAACGAGTCCTGTTCCGATGTTGTCAGTCACGTGTGGAGACTCCAGAAAAGGGAGAGAGTGTTTCCAAACTGGGTGGGCGTACTCAGAGAGTTTTAAGTCGTCTCCGGAGAGCGGGAGGAGCTTCTCGAGGGGCCCAACCTTCTCCGAGATCGAGGGGAGGAGGGCCTCGGAGGTTATGTAGAGGGTTCCCTGAGGGTCTGATGCCAAACAGTAAGTGATGTCTCTAGAGTAGCACAGCGCTTGATTGGAGGGCAACGTCCAGGGCGTCGTCGTCCAAGTCAGAGCGTAGATGGGTCTGCTGGAGAATTTATTGAGGACTGGCGGGAACTTCGTCAGCTGCAGACGGACAGTTGCAGATGTGCTTGTGTGGCTGTCGTTGTACACCAGCTCTGACTCGGCGAGAGCTGTTCGCGAGGAGGGCGACCAGTAGACGGGCTTGAAATCACGGGAGATGAGGTTCTTCGAGTAGAGGGACAGGAATTGGTGGAGTTGATTGTCTATGTAGGATTTCTCGTGGGTGAAGTAGCAGCCAGACGCCCAGTCCGCCATCACTCCCCAGGAGATGAAGGCCTGCTTCTGCTTTTCCAGCTCTTCCTGGGCGGATTTGCGAGCCAGGGAGCGCAGCTCTTGGGGAGTCAAGGATTTCCGGGTCTTGGAGGTGGCGAGGGCCTTGAGCTCTATGGGGAGACCGTGACAGTCCCACCCGGGGACGTAGTGCACTCGCTGGCCACGGATTACCCGGCTACGGAGGGTGATGTCCTTCAGGATTTTATTCACTGCGTGACCAATGTGAGGGACTCCGTTGGCGTAGGGCGGACCGTCGTGCAGGGTGAAGTCCGGGGCCGGGAGGTTTGATCTTTGCCAGCTGTACAGCTCTGAGAATCCGCATTTCTAGGGGGAGAAAACGAGACACCAGAACTTGACAAAAAAATTACTCAGTCAATGAAATAAATTAGTTATTCATTCATATCGTCATCAAATGATTAACGTGAAGTGCATAAATTAATTGAGCCAGCGACCAGTGCCAAACAAAATCTTTCTTAGCAATTGAAGAATGAAAGTATCAGGACTTACTTTCAACAAGTAATTATCCATTTCCACCCTCTGAGCTCCATTCAATCTCAACGGGAATTTTGTCTCTGGTAATAATACTGTATCTGTGTATTTTTTGCTCTCAGCTGTTTCAACTTTAGCATAGTACCTGCATGAGGCTCTCCTAATCCTAGTTAACAATCGAGTGAAGGAAAACTTGGCAGGTTGTTTGATGAGTGTGGACATGGTGAGTAGTAATCCAGGCAATTGTTACTGATTGTTACTTGTAATTGGTAATGTCTTTGAAGATCATTGAATGATTTAGAGTCAAGTGGAATCCCATGCCGCACCGGTTAACCCACTATCATATGGGAGCTCTCCTCGTGGGGGGAGGGATACAGATGTCTGGCCTAAGGGGGAGTTTCCACTGGCATTCGACTACATCAAGTGCTCCGTGATCTTCGAGGTTATGTGGCCTCATAGTATTTATAAATAAATAATAAGTAGATAGGAATAATAAACAATGGAGACTAATCCCGACGAATTCGATGATGATTCCATTTTGTACGAGCTTCTAGAGTATTTCGTTAAAAAACAGGATCCAGAAGTCATTGTAAGTACTTTTTACTCCGCAAGTGATCCAGATGTCATCTGTCATTCACTTGGATATTAACAAATAGTAATAATTGCGATAATGGAACAACAATGGTCACTGCTGTTGACTCATCTGAAGTCATTGATAAGAAAAATGTGGAATAAAACAATTGGTTTCCTATTTTTTCTGGAAAAAAAGTTTTTAATTGACATATTCAGTTTAATTGAACTCATTGTTCCATTCATTTATTTAATTAATTAACAATATAATTTATGGAAGATCTGAAGGCAGAGGCAAACCCGGTAATTAATAGAAATTAACCAACTCACCCCGCAATTCCCCACCTTTCCAGAAATGGAAGAACGACACGGCAATCCTGTCGACCCCCGGCACAATAAAGAATGCGTTGCGGTACCTGAACAACCGGTACTCCCTGCCGGAGTCAATCTCCCAGCAGATCAGCCTAACGCTTCCATGGAAGTTCTCGATAGACCCCAACGGTCGCCTCCTGGCGCTGCTCCTGGAGAACTCCCTGGAGATCCGTAAATCGAAGGACGAATTTTCGTCAGTGATATCAAAGTCCACAGTTCCAAAGGACGCCTTCCCCCAGTGGCGCAAGCTTTCCTGGAGTCCAGACGGTTCCCTACTGGTTCTGGCCTCGAGCAACGGTAGCCTCTCCTTCTACAACTCCCTCGGCAACAACATCTTCACAATTACTCCCCGAACAGTCTCCCAGAACCCGGACATCCTCGAGGCAGGTGACGCAATCTCTTCCCTGATGTTCAAACCCCCAAGAGACGACAACGAAAAGTGGTCCTACGAGTTTCTAGTGGTCACCTACAGTGGATTATTAAAGTCCTACAGCATCTCCGGGACTCACGGCTTCAAGCACAACTACGAATTCTCCTTCGGCAATTTTTTTCGGAAGGGAGTGAATGCCTTCGCCTACTCAGCGAAACATAACCTGTACATCGTAGCAGGGAACTGCATCACCCAGAGTCACCTGGCCTCGCCGGCAGCCAGCAACGGCCTGACCTCCTGGCGTCCACTGAACGACTACCCCTTCTACAAGCTCTCCTTCACCTTCGAGGAGAACTCGGCGAGCACTCTCTCCCTCTGGAACCTGATCCCCTCCTTCCGATCGCCACCAGTCCCCATCATCTTCAGGATCTCCATCTCCCCCAGCTGCAGCCACCTCGTCGGCCTGCACACGGACGGCTCAGTCTCGCTCTGGGACCTCCCAAATCTCAAGCTCCGAAGGAAATGGAGCCTCCCCGAGCAACCGGGCTACGACGCCCAGAACCCCCTCTCCCCGAAGAAGCTGCGCAAGCATCCGAACGATCTCTCAGACTTCCACCCTGTGGACATCGGCTGGTGGTCCGAGCACGCCATTATCATCGCGAGGTACTCCGGCGCCATTTCCGTGTGCTCAATGTCTAATTTGAAGAACCTCCTGGGGGCCAGTCCTGAGTTCCTCTCGGGTCAGCCGGAGATCTCCGAGTTCTACTCGGGCAAGGGATTTCTCGCGCTAGACTGCGAGACCCTGGTGACATCGAAGAAGAGGAAGAGAACACCTAGTCATGATGGATCCACCTCAGACGCTGAGGACAGCGATAATGAGGAAGACGAGCTGGAGCCAATAACTCTTCTGGGCTACGGCTTAAACCTCGTGAAGTCCTTGATCTATTCTATCACGGACATCGAGAGGTTCCAGCCCAAGAGGAAGAAATCGAAGATCCTCCAGAGGACTTACAGAATTCTGGGACTCAAGAGCACTACACCAGAGGAGCTCTACGCCAGGAAAATCGATATTGAGGAGTACGAGGACGCACTGAGTCTCGCGAATACTTACAACCTGGACAAGGACCTGGTCTACCAGACCCAGTGGAGAAAATCAGAATTCTCGTTGGAGGCGATCAACGACCACCTGAGCAAGGTGTCAAAAAGGTCCTGGGTCCTCAATGAGTGCATCTCGAGAGTCCCCGACACTCTGGAGGCGGCCAGAGAACTCCTGAACTTCGGTCTTCGCGGGGCCAATCTGGAGACATTTCTGTCGATATCCTCCCACGATGATGGCAAGTTCGTAGATGAAGAGGTGAATGAGGAGCTCGCAGAGTTGAATCATGGCTCCAACGAGCTCAAGCAGATACAGAAGATCAATGACTTGTTGAAGGGCATGGACGAGGATCTGAATGAGCCCCAGAAGGAGTTAATTCATTACCGACGACAACTGCTGGATCATCTGGACAAGCTGAAGACCTACGAGATCATCATCGGAGATGGAGCCAAGTACAGAAAGGAGTTCTACGAGAAGTTCAGGAGGCTCTCGATCTTGGAGAATGCGGTTAAATTCGCCAGAGACTGCAATTACAAAGCCGTTGAGGTTATGTTTACGTATCATGGGAGTAAACTCATGCCCCACTGGCTGGCGATAGTCAATTGTTTTCCAGAGACGTTGAGTCCGGCTGAGTACGAGAAGCTACTGCCCGAGTGCGATACTGAGGAACAGCTGTACCTGCTTTACCAGAAGGAGTTGAGGCCCAAAGACTGGTCCGAGAAGTCGCAGTTCGAAGGTGTCATCGCAAAGGAATCGTCTGAGGATCCAGAAATCATCTACGAGGACGATCCTTCATTGTCCCCTTACAGAAACTCTGAATTAACCATGAGCTTGCTGACGAAGTGGTACAAATCCCGAGCTAATCAGATAGAACGAGACAGTTGCATTGTGGAGAATGCTCTTGAGCTGATAAAAATAGGAAAATCCCACAGGATTCGTGGCCTCGAGGATCTTCTGGTGGAGCTGGAAACGTTGAACGATCTGATTTACAAGGTCTACCTAGAGGACATGTCCCTCGCACAGTTGGAGAAGCTGTCGGACCTCCAGAAGGTCCAGCTGCTGATGAGCAAGACGTCGGAGGAGAGTTTTATGAACGACATCAGGAGTTATCTCCTCCCGTTTCTCTACAGACGACAGGAACACCTGAATATAGATCTTGAGAAACATTTGTTCAAGGATTATCTGGTGGATCTCAGTCAGGATGACCTGACGTTTCCATCTATTCTGTTTCACAATCTGGGACAAGACCACAGAATCGTCGAGGTCATTGAGGATGTGATGTCACTGGCGTTAGGATGCGTTCACTCGTGTCTCAATCCTGACATGTACGAGAAGGCTAGAGAGATTTTTGATGCTGTATCAAAGCCAAATTTGAGTCCTAAGGACTTCTCTAGGTCCGAGAATCCCCTGGATGATCTTGAGAAGGAGCTGGAGTGCCTGAAGATCCTCAACAAGTATCAGGTGAGCTCGACGATTAGATTCATAAGCGAGAATAAGGAGAATCCAGAGCACGTGAGACTCCTCTTGAACGAAATGGCGAGCTCGTTGAAGGAAAGATCACCGGCGCCACCTCAGGAAGTTTGGACGGAGCTTCTTAATGATATTTTAGAGATTCAGGGGCTGATATTCCACTGTATAGACACCGAGATTTGCTTTGAGATAGTGGTCTCCACGAAATTGTCCTCTGGGGTGAAGTCTACTATTCAGGATTGTGTTTCTTTGATTGAGACGAAGAGGAAGGAGGGCTCGTTCCTGAAGATTTCCTATCCCAGGGCGGTGGAGCTGGTGGTGGAGGCTGCGAGGAAGTACTTTGACTCCTCGAAGAGCCTTCATGATCCCACAATGGACAACGCCAAGGCTTGTCTGAATCTGATTGACGAGGATGACAAGGTTATTCAGAGGGAGTTTGACCTGATCAATGCTCTTCAGATTCTGGACGAGTTCAGCCTGAATATCCTTCCACTTCAGGTCCGCAACTGCCCGAACAAGCTCAAACTCATTGAGAATTGTCTCGACAGCTGCGAGGGTGCCTACAAGCGCCAGCAGCGTCTCCTCACCCTCTCCACTTACCTCCACATAGACAACCACAACCCCAAGCAACGCGAGGGCAAGATCCTCTCGCTGATTGCCACAAAGGCCTTCGAAGTTGGGGACTTCACCACCTGCGCCGCCACGTGCAAGCAGCTGATCGACACCAGTTACTTCCCCTCCTGGAGGATTATCCACCGGCTGGCCTCCTGCCAAAGCTACCCAGACCTGGAGTTCAAGAAACGTTCCTTCTGGTTTGCCATCACTCACGGCTCCCCCGACATCCTCGAGGACTCTCTGCGACAGGTCCACCTCCTCGAGATCCAACTGCTCAACAGAAACCTCGAGACCTGGATGACCTCCCATGCCTTCGACGATCTCGGCGGCGATTCCGACGAGAACAGCGATCCCGACGATGCCTTCGCAGACGCTGTCACAACACCCCAGGAGACTAAGGAGTTCGTCCCGAAGATCTTGGAGACGTCGACGGGCATCGTCAAGAACTCCGCCCAGATCTTCAATCAATCCCTCGGCATCCTCAAGAGCGTCAGCAATCAGGCATTCTGGAGATCAGCCCTGAACATCAGGAAAAATGTCTTCGAGGACACTTACGAAGTCAACGAGGACGCGACACTCGAGAAATTCAGGGGAATTCTGCAGAGCTTTCCGTTCTTCTATCAGTCAATTCACGAGAACTGCCTTGTCAGCAGAATCGACACGAGATACTCCAAGTACTCACCACCAGATGTTGATAATACGAAGCTGAAGATGTGCCAGACACTTGTGAGGGTGGCATTGCTCAGTGAGACGGCTTCTTATGGGCTCGAGGTGTCGGACATCAGACATTTCTTCGTTCAGTGCTGCTGTCAGGTTATGAATGACGATTGGGCTCTTGGGTTGGCTTATCTGCTGTCCTGCAAGGGACATCCCCGAGGGAATGTTGAGGAGGTTATGAAGGGCTTGAAGAAGAGCGATCTTTTTGTTCAGGGAATTATATATTTTTATGGGTTGGCGTTGTTTAGGAAAATGGTTCCAGGGGATGAGGAGTACCTTCTGCACGATCCAATGGAGGTAATAAGGATTACGATGATGCAGGCGAGAGGGGGCGATGATGACGTGAAAAAGTCAATTCTCTATTGGGTCGATCAGCTGAGAGAGGAAGCTGTTGAAGAGGAGGAGAACAGGAATTTGAAGGGCGAGGGAGGGAAAGTGAAGAATGAGGAGGTCAAGCCCGGGATTTTGAGGGGATGTGGCTCGAGGAGTTTAGACAGAGGGAATTTGGGAGTTGTTGATGATGTCGAGGGGGACTGGGATGATGACGCCTGGGGCGAGGATTTTTCCACGGAAGTTAAGGCAGAGGTTCCTGTGGGCCTGGGGCAGGCAAGCTTCGAAGATACTGAGACTGAGGGGGCTTGGGGAGACGCAGAATTCAATGATGACGTTATCTTAGAAGAGGCCAAAGATCATGAGGATGAGGTGGATAGAGAGACTTTGGAGGTTGGAAGAGATAAATTGGAAGTGTTGAAACCATTGGAGGAAAAAAAATCGGAGATTGTTCAGGATAACGGCCAGGGCTGGGGAGACGAGAGTGGCTGGGATGATGATTGGCCTGAGGATGTTGATCCAGCTGCGGCTAATGACAAAATGGAAATTGAAGAGGGAGCAGTGGAGGCTCAGGAGGCGATGCCAAAAATTGATGAGGAGAAAATGACTGGAATAGTTGATTCCCTCGAACTGACTGAGGATCAAGAGTGGGATCAAGAGGGGGCTGGATGGGACAGTTGGGGAGACTTCCCGGAAGAGAATAAAATTGTTGAGGAGAACTCGTTGCAGTCCAGGGGACTTTCTGATGCAAGTGAAGACATTCCCATTGTTGATGATTCCACGGAGGAGGAACGATTCCAGATATTTGAGGATTTATTCACGAATATGGAGAGTAAACGTGACTACAGCAAGGTCAAGGAGGTGCTGAGGCGGTGGCCTCAGTTCCGGGAGCCTGAGTTCGCGTTGATTGATAAGCATCCGATTCTCCTGATGATTGAGAGAGTCGGCTCGATCTTTGGGGGGAAGACTCAGGCCAAGGGGGAGAGTGTCATCCTGGAGGAGTTCAGGGACCTTCTGCGAGGACAATCTATTCCTGATGAGGTAACCACAATTTAAAGGCCCTAGATGATAAAATTATCTGGAAAAATTCCAGAGAATAACCAACAATGAACTCAATTATTTTTACGTTCTCCAGGTGTTCCACGAATTCATCAAGAAACTCGACGAAAAGTCCAGTCTGGAAGAGAGAATCTTCCTCAGGCTATCCTCGAACCTCCCGGAGCTTCACCAAGAAGCGGTGGACCTAATGAAATCCTCCAAAAATTCTGAATTCCCTTTGCCAATCCTTGAGGAAGTTTTCTTCAAGAACTTGACGCTATCATTCCCACCTCACGATCCGATCTACGATAAAATCCTCGAGCAGATGTTCCTGAATCACGATCTGTCGGAGCTCGAGACCAACGTGAGGATATTAATAAAAAAATTGATGAAGGAGAGGCACATCCCATGTGCTGTGGCTCTCTGGAATCAACTGGCTGGGGTACCACCAGCATTAGCCACCTTCGAGAGTTGCTTCCAGCTTCTAATGAAGGAATCAACTATGCCTGATGATTCCTAAGTGCATGCGAATGTCATCCATCATGAGTTGAATTCAGTATTGAAGTGGGAAAATGTGAAACAAGTGGTTTAAAAATGTCCAGTAAAAAATACAAAAAAAAATCTCAATTAGATTTCTCAAAGTAATTCTTGACGATAGTCGCACAATCAACAGAGGACAAATCAACTTCTTAGACTTCCCACTTCTCTCCTGACTTATTCAGTTGTAAATTGTAAATATATAAATAAATTAATGAATTTCTACAGGACTGTAGTCCCCTCAATGATCCCGCCAGGTACAGAACAAACTCAAGACACTCCAAATATTATTAATATTCATATTTATTACTCCAAATTTATGACAATGAATTCACTTACTCATAAAAATGCATTTGGTATAATCTTCCAGATGAATAAAAAAAAACGACAGAGAACCAACTATGAGGAATGATTTATCAACCTAAATCTTACATCAAATCAAATAACACTCGGTTTTAGTGTCACGTTAACCACATAAAACGTGGTTAGACCAGAACTTTGTCACCAGTCTCATAAGCTTCGCTAATCTCCTGGATTTAATCGACCTCCTCCATCCTGGACGCGTCCTCGCTCTCTCCCTCGATGGCGGGGGTGTCCTCGACCTTGACCTCCTCAGGGATTGGATCCTCCTCATCGATTCCCAGTCCCAGCTTGACCATCCTGTAGATGCGAGCGGCGTGTACCTGAGGCTCATCGAGAGTGAAGCCAGAGGACAGGAGAGCAGTCTCAAACAAAAGGACAACGAGATCCTTAACGGACTTGTCGTTCTTGTCAGCCTCGGCCTTCAGCCTGAGTGTCTCAATGACCGGATGATCGGGGTTGATCTCCAGGTGTTTCTTGGCAGCCATGTAGCCCATGGTGGAGGTGTCCCTGAGGGCCTGGGCCTTCATGATCCTCTCCATATTGGCCGTCCAGCCGTACTGAGATGTGACAATACAGCAGGGCGAGTCCACCAGACGATTGGACACCACTACCTTCTCCACTTTGTTATCGAGAATGGTTTTCATGGTCTTGCAGAGCTCCTCGAACTTGGCTTTGTCCTCCTCCCTCTTCTTCTTCTCGGCCTCGTCCTCGGGGAGCTCAAGGCCCTCCTTCGTGACCGACACCAGCTGCTTGCCGTCAAACTCCTTCATCTGCTGGACAACGTACTCGTCGATGGGCTCAGTCATGTAGACAACCTCGAAGCCACGCTTCTTGACACGCTCCACGAATGATGAATTGGCCACCTGGTCCTTGGATTCACCAGTGATGTAGTAGATGTGCTTCTGATTCTCCTTCATGCGCGCCACGTACTCCTTCAGCGAACAGACCTCCTCACCTGAAGCTGATGTGTGATACCTCAGGAGATCCGCCAATTTTGATCTGTTGGTGGTGTCCTCGTGGATGCCCAGCTTGATGTTCTTGCTGAACTGCTCGTAGAACTTCTTGAAGTTCTCCTTGTCCTCGGTGAGCTCCTCGAAGAGCTCCAGACACTTCTTCACGAGATTCTTGCGAATTACTTTGAGAATTTTGTTCTGCTGGAGCATTTCACGAGAGATGTTCAGGGGAAGGTCCTCAGAGTCCACCACTCCCTTCATGAAGTTCAGGTACTCTGGGATGAGGTCCTCGCAGTTGTCCATTATGAAGACACGACGGACGTAGAGCTTGATGTTGTTCTTGCGTTTTTTGTTCTCGAAGAGGTCGAAGGGCATGCGTCGGGGGACGAAGAGGAGGGCACGGAACTCGAGCTGGCCTTCAACCGAGAAGTGCTTCACCGCCAGGTGGTCCTCCCAGTCGTTGGTGAGGGACTTGTAGAACTCGCCGTACTCCTCCTGGGTGATCTCGTCGGGATTTCTCGTCCAAATGGGCTTGGTTTTGTTCAACTCCTCGTCCTCCTCGTACTTCTCCTTGATCGTCTTCTTCTTCTTCTTTTTCTCCTTCTCCTCGCCCTCCTCGTCCTCTGGGACGTCCTCGATCTTTGGTTTGCCGTCGTCGTCGTCCTCCTTCTTGTCGGCCTCGGCTTCCGCCTCAGCCTCGTCGTCGCTCAACTCCTTCTCTCGCTCCTTCTGGACCACCAGCTTGATGGGGTAGCCGATGAACTGCGAGTGCTTCTTCACGATCTCCTTGATCTTGAACTCCTCGAGGTACTCCGACTGGTCCTCCTTGATGTGCAGGACAATTTTTGTACCTCGTCCCAGGGGCTCACCCGGGTCTGGACGAACTGTGAAGGAGCCACCAGCTGCCGACTCCCACAGGTACTGCTCGTCGTCGTTGTGCTTGGAGACGACGGTGACCTTGTCCGCGATTAGGTAGGCCGAGTAGAAACCAACACCAAATTGACCGATCATCGAGATGTCGGCGCCTGCCTGTAGGGCCTCCATGAATGCCTTCGTCCCGGACTTGGCGATTGTTCCAAGGTTGTTGACGAGGTCAGCCTTGGTCATGCCAATTCCTGTGTCGATTATCGTCAGCGTGCGATCATTCTTGTTGGGGATGATCTTGATGAAGAGCTCCTTGCCACTGTCCAGCTTGCTGGGGTCTGTCAGCGATTCGTAACGAATTTTGTCAAGGGCATCGCTCGAGTTGGAGATCAATTCTCGGAGGAAGATCTCTTTGTTTGAGTAGAAAGTGTTGATGATCAGGGACATCAGCTGGGCGATCTCCGCCTGGAAGGCGAACGTCTCGACCTCGCCGGTGGTCTCCATCTCCTCGGGCATCTGGCGAAATCGGTGAGTTAGTTATTTCGTCTTTTTTTTTCATTGACAATTGATTTAATTGTCAATTGATTCAATTGATTGTTAATAATTAAGTTAGAAAGTTAAAAAGTCCTCGAGGCTGTCTGGCGATCAGAAGGGATGCTTCACTTGTCAAACAGATTAACAGTCAATGAGCCCCATTAAAATTCTTAAGTCACCATAAATGACAATGCAATTTATTCCCCGTAATAAACAATCGCAGAACAATCCCGAAGTACTGAATTTATCGATAAATGTCATGACTTCAATGAGAATGATTCAACTGCACCCCCACCAGACTATCGATTATCCCAGACAAAGAAACCCCGAAGTAGGTTAGAAAACCCTCTGCACCCCAAATTAAATTCTCAATTAAAACGCCGGAACCCTCTCCCTTCGAGAGCAATTAATTAACCCATTAAATAAAAAAAAATAAAAACAATTGCGACGAACTCTTGAGACTTTCTGACAACTACCAAAAAAGGACCTCACGTCCACAAAATAAAAAGCCGAAATAAAAATCCCCCAAAAAATCATGTCACCCCAAAAACGGATCAACTCGAGTGATAACGAGCCTTCAGAGATAATTAAACTAATTAAAACCCCGGAATGACCGACAAAATAACCAAAAATGGAGACGGCTCATCGATTTTCCCGTACCCGGAGATAACAATTTCTTTTGGCAATAAAAAATGACAGACAAATCGTCGACCACTGGAATAATCTAGAGAAAATACTGACGATAATGAGACTATAAATTTTTATGCAACTTACTTTGTTTAACGATAACTATTCAAGGAAGTGATGAGATAGTTCGGGTGATTCAGCAGCGGTACGCCAACCGGTGTGTTCTCTGTGCTTCTATAGTGTCGCGCCAATTCGCCGTTGGCTTTATATACTCCTCGCGATTCTCGAATGTTCTAGAAGCTTCTAGAAGGTTCCCGAGCCTCTCCCCAGTCGACTTCCGCTCAAAATCCTTCCGCAGAGGCCCCTATTTCCCCCCGATATCCTCGCTTCCCTGGCGTCGTTAGGCTGGGAGTGCTTTTTTTAATCAAACACAGCCGACGATTATTTTTATTAATCATTGTAATCAATTTTTAATCAGCTCTAGATCTTTTAGTCGCCAACGTGACCAGCCCACCACTTCCGGAATTTGTTAGGCACACATGTTCTGGAAAGATCGCCCGCACGCTTACGTCCGCCTGTTCTGCATCGAGCTCTACCCAGGTCATTTTCTTTTTTTATTATTTTTCTTGCAATGATTTTTATTTATAAATAATTCTGATATCTGTAGGTATTCGCCAGGGGCTGATGACAATTGATTTTGCTCTTTTGAGAACAGGGGAATCCTCTAATTTTTTTCCTTTTTCAATTATTGTTCGTTGTTTTTTTTATCTTTTTGGTTTTTATGATGTCAATTAAACAATGTCTGATCAGCTTTACTGCGATTTTTAATGGGGCATTGTTACTGGAACAATTTTTTATTGTTCAATTCAATGTTTTAATTCCATTCAAAAATGGAGTTTTGAGAGAGGGATTTTGGGGGATGATTTTTTTCCCTGAGAATTAAATAGTTTTTTAAGATTGTTTCTTTGGCTCTGATGGCAGAAAAAGGATTTATATTAATTTTTCTTAATTAATGAATTTTTTTTGTTAAATAAGCGCTCGATAATTTTTAATTACGTGATTTTTTTTTTAATGCAACAGATGGCAGCAGAGGGCCTACATATCCACTCATTGAGTTCATCAATCCGACGTCGCGGCGCTGGCGTCGCTGCATGACCGACAGACGCTAAAATCGAGGTAAGAGACCGGCAAATTTGAATTAATTGAAAACAGAAAAAAAGAGACGTAAAAAAATCAGATTCTACTTTCTGAGGGCTGTGAATTTTATTAATAACTAAAAGATTTTGTTTTATAATCTTTTTTTATTGAAAGAGATCCAAATAAGTCGGGTTACACTCCATTGATAATTGAATTGCAATCCAATTTTCTATTTATTATTATTTATCCATTTATTTCGTCTCCAGTTCGATAAAACAAGATAACAATTATTCCTATTTTAACAGTCTCACAGTAAATAGTTTATCAATCTAAAAATAAAGCTCGCAAGCCCCGAGAGCAACAAAACAAATTGTTAATTAATTTGTTAACGCAACCGCACAAAATCCTTTTCACAAAAAAAACAATTCAAATCGTTAAATGAAATTAAAAACAAATGTGTCAGTTGGGAGTAAAATCCGAGACCTCCCGGTAATTAAACAATTAAATTATCAAAAAATAAGTAAACATCCGACAGTCGGCCGATATCGCCTCAACAATCTCCTCCCCCGAATGAAACTCAATCGAGAACAATACATATTTTCCATAATTCCCCGCTGACCCTCGGCGAAAGGCGTCCCCCAGGAGATGCTCGCATATTCCTCCGTCATTATGAAATAATCCATCCAGTGGGTATTCTCCTAACACTGTGGGAACAGTCCAATCGTCACGCACCGCGTATCCACCTAAAAAGTTAACATTCCTCCAGTGTCTACAAAAAACATGGAGGAAACAACGGAGACAGTGAGCATGTTGAAAAAGAAAAACCCAACTCCTATTGTCGTTAACGAATTCCCATGTATTTATCAAAACTCGGCTCGTTAAATGGCTCGTTTGATTATAATTACAATGGACTGGGTGGCTCGTTCACAGCTGGAGATACAGTTGAAGCCGCCGCTTGCAATTACAAATAATTATAAATAATTGAATAGCAACAAAAAAGACAAACATTAATTATTCAATTAGTTTCTTGCTACTCTTAATCGGAGAGATTTTTTTCTCCGCAAGATCACACGAAAAATTATCTATTCATCAGTGTGCCAGAATTATTTATAATAATCGCACACAAGCCGAAGTCAATTCATTTAAATAATTAATTATTTACACAACTTCACATGCAGAATCATCGATTCTCGCAGATGTTGCTAATCTACAATTTTTTATTACATTTTATCACAATTAAATTCGCGATTCAATTTATCTTCGAAAAATCGCGATCCCAAGATTATTTTGTTTATTTAATTTTCCCGTTCAATTGAGTAAATCTCATTTTCCTGTTGTATTAAAAATTGCGTCGAAGATGGCTTTCCAATGGCTAACGACTACAAAGTCTCTGCCTATTAATCCATCAAAGCGTAGAGAGTCCATAAATTTCTGCCATTTTCGCTGGCAATAAAAATCGATCGTCGATATTACGTGCGAAGAACTCAACTCCAGAAATCCTTGGCAATGATTTTTAAACTGGCGTAAAAAATAGAATTTGTTGACGAGCTCAACGACATCCACTCCTTCACTAAATTGAATATTGCAAGTATGATTAATTAAATCGTACATGAATCATACATTCGGCATTCGATTCCTTTATTTAGTATTCTGAAATAATTTTTTCTGTGTGAATGCAACTTTGTTGAATGGGATCGACTTTAAGGAATTACCATTCAATATCTCGAAAGAGCACTCGAATGAACACTCGATGAGCTCTCAAACCTGGGAGATACGATTAATCGATTATTTCACTTTTCTCGATTAATCGACACTCGATTAATCGATTATTTCACCTTTTTTATCGATTAATCGATTACTGCACTTTTATCAATTCATCGATATTTCATTAATCGATTATTACACTTTTATCGATTAATCGATAAATCGATGCTCGAATGTCGATGTATCGATACTTGATTAATCGAGTATTGATACTCGATAATGTAATCTACCATCGACAAGCACACAAAAACGACAAAAATTATAATGAGGATGTAAACGGTTATTGCAAAATACTAAAAAAAAATAAATAAAAAAAATCCTAAGTAAAATTGAAGAATATAAAATCTGGAGCGATGAATACGAGCGCCAAGATGCAATGAATATCCTCACTATCTCATTCCTGGAGCAATAAAAATCAATCGTCGTTGTTGATATGGCGAGGATCTTAACTCCGGTAACCTAGCTTTATGACGTCTAAAATGATACTCATACAGCTAGATAACCAAAGAAAATGTCCGCGCCAAAAAGAAGTCCCCCCTTCCTCCCCGGAAACTCCATAAATCCCCCTAATCCTCAGTCTCCACCACCTGGAACAGAAATAATCATATCAACAAAGGTCTCTTTGTCACCAGGCAAAGGGGGGAATCCCCTCGGTGAGCGCGCCAAGTCCCGGGAATTTGAATTACAGCCCCGGGATAATTTGAATAAAAAAAGGCAAAAATGAGGGAAAATAAAAACTCCGGAGGGGGGGAGAGAAAGAAACCGTTGACATTTGGTAGGTGAAAGTCTGGCGCAATTCTGTGGCCGGAGAATGGGGCCTCCACGTAATTATTCCCCTCCCCCCTGGGGGCACAATTCTTTACATAAAGATAATTGTTAACGTTTTTACATACTAACAAAGCTCTCGATATTTTGATGAACGTGTGCGCGGTTAAGAGATTGTTGAACTGAAAATTGTTGAGGATTGCAAGGGTTCGACGAACTCTCCCCTGATTGTAATGAATATTTTCGCAGCGTATTAATTTTATAAATATTAATAACAAACGATATTTGTAAATTACAAACAAAAAAAATGGCGAAAATTCGGTTAATGGAATTACATTTTGCTTTTAATGTTGGGTAAAGTCATTTGGGACTTCCGCAAATTAATTCAATAGCTGATAAAAAAATTATTGATTTGTTTATTTAGAAAATCGGTAACTTCAGTGAGTAATTCAATTTTTAAGAGGCGCCTTCGGACGCGCAAACTCTCCCCTTGTCCAAGAAAATCGGTTTCATCAGTTGTTAAACTGGTTTAAATCCACGTCAAGTCCACTAATATTTCGCAACTTGTTTAATATTGCGAATATCATTGACTGTTATAATTTATTCATATGATTGTTAACAGATTCGTCTGGCTGCAAGCCGATCGGCGCGCTCATGTCCTAAAAAAATCGGTTGAGCCGTTGGTTCGTCTCTACCGAGAGGTAAAAATTGTAATCATCTGGGCTTTTGTAATTGCGAGAGCTACTCCCGCCTCCCATAAATAATTAATCAATTGTTTACCGGCTGTACGCCGATATTCCCCCTCAAAAATAACCCCAATTACTTATTATTACCCTGACATTGACATTATTAAAAATAATATCGTAAATATTTATCAAATCTCCTCAACATCTCAAGAGCTCTCTCTCGACTTGAAAATTTTTCAATTAATAAAAAAAAAATCCCTAGGATCAGTTGCAAAATCCCTAGGGTCAGTTGCAAAACTGGTTTCTCACAAAAATTGAAAATTGTTGAATAATTTAAAATCTCAATCACTTCAATCTAAACTTTCGAATGCCCATTAAATTCATAAACACTCGGCAATTTATCGAATTGCCCCCCCCCCCAAACTCTTTTGTTGTCTGAAATGTATTTAATCACTTGTTAAACTGGTTTTAATACGAAAATTATGAGTCGTTGTCGGCTGGAGCGATCAAATCAGCACTTTCAAATGCCCGGAGTGGCCATGAAAATCGTTTAACATTCACTAATATCACAAATATAATCGAAAGCGCTTTAAACAATTCCCCCCCACCCCCCGGAGGATTTGAGAAACGGTTTCTTCGGACAATAAAACACATTCAACTCCTTTGTTCCCTGAAATGTTAATGCAATCACGTCTCTCTCTCTCTCTCTCTCCCTTTTTTTTTTATTTTAAAACCGTTTTTACGCAACTCAAACCGTAAGTTCCATTCGGAGAAAGTTATGATCTTGGATATATCGTACACGCGTGTGCGTCCGGGATTCGATTTTATTTGAAGTCTCGGCTTTCCATGAGCGATCCGCAAGAGAAATCCCCGGGGGTTTTCGCTGAGATTGAAATCTGCCGGCCTGTTCATTTTATTTAAACGCGAAAATCACAAGCCGCTCGAGCGATTGGCAATTGCCAAGGGAAAAAAATTATAAATAAAGACAATTGAGTCAATTAT